>JBBPNB010001010.1:0-10288 GCA_038090635.1 Rubroboletus satanas | reverse complement strand
TTAGCTCTGAGACCCAGTGTTTATATGACTTGCAGTCTGCAGTGTTGTGGGTCTTGGAGAGATGGTGTTCACACCAGGAGGAGGTATTTGAGGGGCGAGTTGATGGCTTGGAGTTTCCAGAGGCCTTTATAGCAGACTCGGAATGGCCAGAAGGGAATAGCTGAGCGTCTTCTGAGGTGATCTGGGTTTCAATAGCATTGAAGATAAGCTTGCTATCTTCTACTGTGTTGATGACGGAAGATTTGAATATTTCCCATTCCGGAGTTTTTGGAAGGGAGTTCAAGAGGATGAAGGAGAGGACTTTGTCATCTACCAAAAACTTCATCTCAGTGAGACACGCTTCCGTTGTTCAGATTCCAGATATATGCTCTGAGACTGCAGAGGTCCCATCCCATGTACTGCTAAAGAGCTGTTGGAAGAGATAGAAGGCAGAGGAGATGTTTGGATTTTCATGAAGTTTCACGAGGGCATTGAAGAGATCCTTTGCACTGGCAGAGGCACAAGTCTTCATGAGGAGGACATCAGAGATGCATTGCTGAATGATGCCGTGAGCCTTCTCATCACATTCGTGCCATTCACGGAGATCAGAGGCAGTAGTGGCACTTGAGGAGCCAAGAACGGGCTTTACGTCCATTCCTGTGGTAACGCCAAAAGCCTTTTCAGCTCTAAGCTTTGCTGAGACACAGACTTTCCTGATTTCATAATTGTTTGGTCCAGTGAGAATAGCTAATGTACTATAGCTTGGGCATCTTTGCCTTTTTCATAGGTGAATATTAGTCATTTACCGCCATCTCTGGCAGTGGCTGAGCTTGGGCATCTCTGCTTTTTTTCATAGATTCTGTCAGATTATGAGCCCTGTTGGTGCAAGCTGAACAGTAGCACTCAGTGACGACTCAACCCCACCTCGCACATCCCTCAGTGCACTTCCGTTCTTCTCAGAACTCACTTCCAGTTTACCTCTGCACCCTAAACACTGTCCACCATGTCACCCTCAGACACCGTTCATTAGGTAAAGTAGAGAAAGAAAAAGACTCACCTCAGCTGCTACCAGAGATGGCAGTAAATGACTGAGGTATGTCTTAGTAAGAAACTAACATATATGTATGTGTTGTGGGCGGAGGTGTACTCGTATCATGTTATATGTAATATCAGATAAATGGTCCAAGTAAAGTAGAAGCTGATTCTGAATGTTCTGAGTTCAGAAGAGCACAGGAAAGTTCCGGAACCTGTTCCAGAATGGTTCTGAGACTGTTCTGAGATGACAATCTCGGAACCCTCGGAAGAGTGCAGGAAAAAACATTGGAATGCTTCGGAATGGTAGGACCAGAATGTCAACTCGGAATGGTGGTTCCAGGATCGGAAATGTCAGAACAGGAAAGACTCAGGGTTGCATTATTGTTGAATACTGTCAATGTCGTACAGAGTTCAGGAAATGGGATGACATGGGGGTAGAGGGGTCCCTGATTGTAATAGTCATGTTCTGTGGGAGTGAGAGTTTCAAGGAGAGGCCCCAAAATAGGCTGGACAGCTGTTGGATCCAGCTGGTCCACAATCTGTCTGAACCCTTCATGGTAGAAGAGGTCAAGGGTTTGGTGTCATGCTTTAGAGATGGATTGGATGAGTGCTGTGGCATACATGGTGGATTGTCCAATGGGGACGAGATGTTCCTGGATCTGGGAGAGGACGGTGTGGGTGTGGTAGAGCTGTCCAAGGTTGATAAATGTGATATTTTGGTGGCTGGCTGCAAAGGCATCAAGAATATGACCGAGGGTGGGATCATCAAGGAGGGAGGCATAAAGGGTCTGCCATTGAACATTAGGGAGGCAGTTGGAATGTACAGGGGAAGGGTGGAAAGTGATTGAGGTAGAGGGAGAAGATGAGGAAGAATGAATGGGAGGCATGAGAGTGCTGTTTCATCAAAGATGGTGGGTGGTCTTATATTCATTCAGGACTTCAGTGGCATTTTCTAAGTTTTGTTCACCTTCCCAGGTGCTTTCAGATAAGGGATAGCCTTTCCAGGCCACAAGATAACAGCGACATTTGGCAATGCCCTTATGTTTGATAATGTGGCTGACCTTGTATTCTTCTTTGGTACCAGAGAGGTCAAGAGGGGGATGGGAGAAGTTGGGGCCATGTTTATCAGTCTCAGTGTAGGGGGTTAGAAGGGATGCATGGAAAACCAGGTGTATTTTCCAGGATGGTAGAAGGTTTAATTTGTATGCCACAGCAGAGATTACTTTGCTAATAGAGAAGAGTCTGTGGTGTTTAGGAGAGAGCTTCTGATTGGATGATAAGGGAAGGTTTGTGGCTCCCAGCCATACTGTCTGTCCGATGGAGAAGGGGGTAAACTTGCTGTAGTGTCGGTCTGCCATGACCTTCTGAGAATTGGTCAGAGCGGATTTGGCTTCCTTTCACTGTGGTAAGTTCTGTGAATTGATCTGCAAGGTGGGGTACAAAGGTAGGGCTGATTTTAGGATAGGCACAAGATTGATATCCCATCATTAGGGAAAATGGGGATTGTTTGGTGGCTGAATGGGTCATAGAGTTGTGATGGAATTCAGTCATTGGGAGAAGGTCTGTCCAGGATTTGAGTTTATTTCTGACAGAAGAGGCAGAGGGAAGTTTCTAGTTCCTGGTTGATGCGCTCGGTTTCTCTGTCAGTCTGAGGGTGATAGGCGGTTGAGAGCGCAACATTGTAGTTTAGGAGTCAAGATAGTTCAAGAGCAAAAGTAGAGGCAAATTGTGGGCCTTGGTCAGAGATGATGTAGTCGTGGAGTCCAAACTGGGGAAAGACATGGTGGAAGAAAAGATTGGCCATATTGGCTGCCGATACCATTTTAGAGCAAGGGATGAAAATCACTCCCTGAGCAAGGCTGTGGTCTATCATGACCAAAACAGAATCAAGGCCCCCGACTGGATGGAGGCCTGAGATGAGGTCCATAGAGAGGTGTTGGAAGGGGCAGGTGGCAGTGGTAGGGACTGGGGTGAGAGGAGGTCAGGTGAAGTGAGTATTGACCTTGTGCTGCTGGCAGACAGCACAGCCAGCAATGTAATGGTGAATAAAGGTGGACATTCCAGGCTACCAGTAGTTGCGGGAGAGGAGGGCAAGGGTGTGGGCAGCCCCAGCATAGCTACCATGAGGAGAGTTGTGAACAGAGGAGATGAGAGCTCTGTGGCAATTGTCAGGAATATAGAGCTGGCCTTGGAAGGTCAAGTTGACACTGTCATAGGACCAATCATCAGGATGGGCATGAGGAAGGAGACTGGTCCTGAGGGACATTGTGATGAGGGCATTGGAAATGAGGGGGTCTTCCTTGGTGGAAGAGGTGATCTTTTCGACAATGGTGAGGTTGAGAGATCAGAAGAAGATGGAGTCTGGGAGCAGTTGGATAGAGGTATTGTCAGCTGAGGTATTGACTGTGTCCTGATGGGAGAGAGCATTGGCAGGGCCCATCTGGGCTCCCGGGACATGGGTGAAGATGAGGTCATAACCCTGAAGGAACATCTGCCAGTGAGCTTGGCAGTGAGAGAGTTTCCAGGGTTTCTTGAAGTAGAGGAGGTTCTTATGGTCCATAAGAATGGACACCAGGTGGTTGGTATCACAAAGATACTGTTGCCACTCCTCAAGGGTGAAGATGACTGCAAGGAGTTCGCAGTTATAGATGTCATAGTTGTGTTTGGCCTGGCTGAACAACTTGAAGATATAGGACAGGGGTGGAGGTCTTCATTTGAGTCTTTCTGTATGAGAACTACTCCAGTGGCAGTCAAAGAGGTGTTGGTCATGATGTGAAAGGATTTCTTAAGGTCAGGGGTGCAGAGGATGGGTTGCTTGAGAAAGGCATTCTTGAGGGTACAGAATGTGTGGTCCTGGTCAGTGCCCCATCACCAGATGGCACCCTTCTGAGTAAGGTCATGGAGAGAGCATGTGATGTTGGAGAAGGCTGGGATAAACTTCCAGTAGAAGTTACAGAATCTCAGAAAGGACTGTAGGGCGGAGATGCTGGTGGGAGACTTCCAGTCCTCAATGGCAGAGAGTTTGGTAGGGTCCATCTTGATGCAGTCATTGGAGACTACCAACTCCAAGTATTCAACTTTGGAGAGGTTGAAGTGGCACTTCTCAGGTTTGAGGTAGAGATGCTGCTCGTGGAAATGTTGAAGGATCTTGAGAGTCCATTTATGGTGGGTGGCCAGGTCAGAGGAGTGGACAAGGACATTGTCCATGTAGATGACCAACCATCCTTCAGCGATGTAGTTGACGAAGGCATTGTCCATGTAGGCTTGGAAGGTGGTGGGGGAGTTGCAGAGGCTGAAGAACATGACAGTTGGCTCGAAGAGCCCAAAGGGAGTGACAAAGGCTGCCTTCCAGCAGTCCTCAGACTTGATCTGGACATTGTTATATCCCCACCGCATATTGAGTTTGATAAAGATGGACAATCCTTTGAACTTGTCAAGGAGATCATTTATCTGGGGAAGAGGGTACACATTTTTGACCGTATGTGAGTTTATGTAGTGGTAGTCTTGACAGGGATGGTGTTTCCCATCCTTTTTCTGGACAAAGATGAATGGAGCAGCTTGAGGGGACTTGGAGGGTTGAATCTTCCCGCTGGTGAGGTTCTCCTTAATGAACTTCTGACAGGCTGTGAGTTCCTTAGGGTTAAGAGAGTAATTTTGAGCCCACTTTGGTACAAAGCTGGGAAGAAGGCAAATTTCATGGTCAAAAGGCCATGTAGGAGGGAGCTCCATGTTTTCTTTGTCTGCGAAGATGTCCATAAAGTCCTGGTACTGTTTAGATACCTCTGTATTGATGCGCTTGGCTTCCTGTGCAAGGGTGGTAGAGAGGGTGACTTTTTAGACCTTTTTCGGAAGAGTATCAAACTTCTTGAGCAGTTTAGCTGCAAGTTTGTTGTTGACATCGTGTTTGAGGTACCATAGGAGGTACCATTGTCCAAGGGCTTCCTGCCCATTTCTTTTCCAAGGGGTGGTCTTGGCTGAGACTGTAAGCTTGCATGTGGACTGGTCAATGATGGGGTTTCTTGCTATTAACCATGTCATGCCAAGGATTACATTCTAATGTTTCCCACTGGAGAGTATGAGGAAGTCTTGGTTAGTTTCATCATCATTCACCCAGATATGGAGTCATGTCTTGAACTTGATTCTGCATTGAAGGCTTGATGGGGTTGGGAGAGATGGATGAGGGGGAGGTTATGTCATTTGGTGAAAGCATAGTGGATGAAGCAAGCGGTGGCACCACAATTAATGAGGGTGGAGATAGACACAACGTTCTGGCTAGAGGGGGAGGAGAGACTGAGAGGGACAAAGACCAACTTTTCTTCCTTTGGTATGATGACTGTAGGGATGGAGGAAGAGTCTGATATTCTGGCCCATTCTTTCTCCCAGGAATCTGAGGTTTTTCTGATGAGGCAGACCCATTCTGCCTTCTTCACCAGGGACTTCTTTTAAGGTTTTTCAGTGAGTTCGTTCTGGAGGGAGCAACAGATTTTGCTAGGGGAGTAGGTTTTTGTCAGAGTGGTGAGATAGGAGGAGAGTTCATTGATGGCTGGGGAGGTGTTGATGGCACAGCAGTGTTCTGAGGAAATTGACTGGGTTTTTCCTTTCTGGGATGTAGGAGTCCAGAGTTGCCATTTGAATTCCCTAGTTTCTCATGGTTTTGTACTTGATTGCTGGCAGCTGACTGCCAGTCTTTTACTGAGGTGGGAGTGGTGCTGACTGCCAAATCTGAGGCTAGATTGTAGAGGAGTCTGGTGATGTAGGAGTCACATAGGAGTTCTAGTTGGGTAATTTCTGCGAGTCTGGCTAGGAGGGAGAACCTGTTGTTATAACCGTGGAGGGCCTTTGGTGAGGTGGCCTCCATCCCAAGGTTCTTGAGTTTCCTCCAGGCATCCCGGGCAGCAGTGATAGAGGAGAAGATTGTTCCAAATTCTTGTTCAAATATTGACCAACTCTGATACTTGGTGGAGTTGCATATTATGCAGTTGTAGTAAACTTTGGCAAACACCCATCCTTGCCTGCTTCCCATGCAAGTGAGAGCTATGGCAACAGCCTCCCCTTCAGCCATCTTGCCCTTCCATAGCTGGTTGTAGGCCTTGAGCACCTCAAGCCACCAGTTGGCGTCCTTGATCTTTCCCATAAAGTCCTTGGGGAGTGCATCCTTTCCAATACCAACCATGCCAACAGGACCATACCATGGTCTTGTTATCTTCAAGGATCCCAGGGTTGGTGATCTGGGAGTTGTTCATCTCGAAGGTTCTTGTTATGAACAATTATTTCTTATCTTGTCATTTCTCCTTTCATTTCATATCTTATCTTATCTTCAGGTGCACATGACCCTGGGAACCCTTTTCCTTTCACCCTTTCATGGGTCACGCCACTTCACTCATGCACATGGCGTCCTTTATGCTTCCATTCTGCCACATCTTGTGTTGGCCTCATGCATGCACTTCTCTTCTCTTCCATTCTAATGCCAGGTGTATCACACATGTACTTAATCTCTGCTTCTTCCATTCCTGATCCATGCTGCCTCCTTGAGGCTTATTGTAGATGTAGTGAGCACACATATAAATACTCCAGTAGTATATAAAGGCCAAAGTTGCTACCAGAGAACTTCAGTCAAGTTCTCTTGGTGTTCTCCTCAGAGATACATCTTCATTGAGAGTAGGACTTGTCATCTTTTCATTTCTATCCCTTCCTACACTTCCAGAGTAAGCCACATATGGGCTTGATCTTTGAGTGTTTCATTAGAACTTGACTACCTCTTCTTCTTGACAACGGTCGCCTAGAAGCTTTGAAGTAAGAGCCCTCGTATAACTGCAGAAGCCTCTGCATCTCCACAAGTAGGAGATTGTAACACCTGAGTAGATCACTGAACACTCATGATGATTAGTGTCACTCTCGCCCAGTTTAGAGTGCTACTCAGCTGGATTATTGCCAGAGTTCACATTAGAGCACGTCAAATCAAAAGAACCGCTCTATGTTCCTTTGCAGTTAGTAACCCCCAAGAAAGAAGAAGAAGATGAGCCAGAGCTCACGTATCTGCCTATCAACTATGACATCTGGGCCAGAATAGAGAGCACATTTGCCCTTTGTCAGTCGTCTCACCCCTGTTCCCCATCACCTTTGATGCCAAGCCTTGCATTGGTCAGTACTCAAGAAGGACTCTTTGAAGAATTTTTCAGGCTAGACATACCTGCTGAAGTAGCTCTATTGCTCTTACCCCCCAATGTACACAAAGCTTATGAACAAGCTTGTACTAGGCGCAACCCAGAGTCAGAGGAAAGAATTTGGGGCAACTTAGAAGGAAGGTCCCCTACTCCCAATTATCAGCATACTTCCATGCTCTATCCATGTGTGCAATGGCCACGAAAGAAGTATTACCTTAACAGCTCAAGGATCTATTTAGACAATTACATTCCCCAGTTAGGAAGGCCTTATCTCTGCCCTTAATCTTACCTAGCTAGACTCTCCTCATACTCCTACTAAGTAGTATGGATCCCAATGCTCCCGCCCCCAACTATTATGATCAAATCAGGCAACTTGTGGATGCATTGAACACCCACTCTACTCAAATCACTGGGCTTGAATTGCAACACAACTAGCTTGTAGAAGCCCTTGCTCAGGCCAATGAGCAGCTACAAATGGCAGTGGACTGCACTGAAGAAGCAGACCAACGTACCTGAGAGCTCCTCAGCCTCCACAAATGGGCCAGACATGAAGGAGGAGCAGGTCCAAGAAGTACTAGAAGTGGATCTTCCACAAAGATTGAGATATTCCTGGACCCTGGAGAATATGATGGGTCCAAGGCCAAGTTTGAGGACTGGTGGATAAAGATGCAGTCATGGATGGACTGCAACCCCAAACACTTCATGTATGATGAAGACATGTACCACAGACAGAACTGTGCATATGCCATGCTCTCCTGTCTAAAGGGCACAAAAGGAAGTTACTTTACTGAAACAGAACTTGCAAAGTTGACCACAGAAAATTTGAACCTCAACCTGTGGGCAAACCTTAAAAGGGAAATTGAGGGTCTCTTCCGTCCCCAGCTCCAGTCAGACTGGACTAAAAAGGAAATCACCAGCTTCAAACAAGGTCACATGGACATAGACTCATTCATTGCAAAATGGCGAGTGCTGTACTATTAGTCCAAAATAGACAACACATTCAGCATGTTGCTCCTTGAGACCAACACAGCAAGGGAGCTCATGCAGAAGCTCTTTGAAAGGGGCCTCCAGCAAAGCACCATTGATGGCACACTCACACAGCTCCATGATATCAGAAAGGCACAGGAAGCTTTCGCCCTGTCACAAGGAACCTGCCCCTCATGGTCATCCAATGAGGACAATAAGAAAAGAAGTTTTGGCAACTCCTCCATGAACATAAAAGCTGCGAACATGCACCTGGCTAGTTCCAGAACATGCTTCAACTGTGGTGAGACTGGACATCTTGTCTGCAACTGTAAGATGCCCAAGAACAAGTGCCCCAAATGCAATTGGCTTGGCAGCAACCACAAAGCTGAGTGCAAATGAGGCAAACACAACATCTGCAGCACAGAAGCAGACACTAGCAATGAGGCACTCAAGCCTCATGATTCTTTTGCCACTGTACACAGTATGAACTTTGACGAGATGAAGGTGTACTTCTGGAATATGAAGGACAATGCCTACAAGGGAAAAGGCCGTGCGAACTGAATAATTCAGGTGTTCAGTTCGCCAATTGTTTTGATAAATTAACTGTTGAAGAAGTTGAAGATGACAACCACAATGATAGTATTATTACATCACAAAGCCATGTGGCATCTTTGGCTAGTACAGAGTGTTACGACGCTACCGCTCTCAAGGCGTGAGCCAAGATAGATAACCGTCAAAGAACTAGTAGCGAGCAATCAAGGAGATGCTCGAAGACTCAAGGAGGAGAATACACCAAGAAAGCAGGTATATTGCGTAGAATTAGCTGGGGAGCTAAGTTCTATGCTGAGGGGTTTATATACATCAGAGGTCGTGCTACGAGAGGAGAGGATTCCTAAAGGGGAATGGCCTCATGGCATCCTGCAGGCACGACAATGAGGAGGCCTCATGGTGAGGCTATGCATAGCGGAAATAAAAGAAGGCAGTGTCGGTCCTAAGAATAGGAAAGAAGTAGGACCGACCGTCTGGTAAGAATAAGGTTAGGTTTACACAGGAAAGGGCTGGAGAGATCTGAAGAGATCAACCAGGAAAGGAAACGGTGGTCCATAGGAGCGGAATGCCTGTCCACAAGGTTGAGAAAGAGAACGAAATAAAACGGTAACCGCAGAGTGTAGGATAAGGAGTTGGGGAGTAGCGCCAGACCATTGGTTTGTAACAATAGCCCCGTTTTAAGGTGGGAGACACCGTACTCCCGAGACTTCTGCTAGAAATCTCCATTGTAGGCATCTGGGTCAGAGTCGGGGTCGTCCTGGAAGGGACAACTGGAGGCGAGATGCCCGGGCTGTTGACAGAGAGAACAGCGATGACGAGGGCAGTCATACTGTGGGTGTCTGGGGGCGGCTTTGTGACAGTAGGGGCAATGGTAGGAGGGACAATGGGGACGAAGATGTCCCTGGACTCCACAATTGTAACAACGGATAGGGCGTCGTACAGATGGGCCCAGAGGGAGGACGAAGGGGTTAGATACTGACCCCGAGGGTTGTTCTAATGGGAAGGGAGGGGATTGGGAAGAGGTCGCCGCCGATTCGGCGGCCTTGGGGGTAAAGACTTTCTGTGAAGGAGATGATACCGGGGGTGGATCTGCGTCTGACGCAGCGGGGTTCGTGTACGGTGGTGGGGAAGGTGCGACAGGTGGTTGGGGAACATGACGATAGTAGGAGTCCCGTTCTGAGGGGGAGAGGGTTTCGAGGAGGGGTTCGAGAATAACCTGGACGTGAGCTGGGTTAAGCTCATCCACCACTTTGCCAAGACCTTCGTGGTAGAAGAGGTCGAGGGTTTGTTGGTGCGCTTCCGAGATGGACTGAGCGAGCGCGGCCGCATACATAGTGGGTTGCCCGACTGGGGCGAGATTCTCTTGGACTTGGCAGAGGATGGTGTGGGTGCGATAGAGTTGTCCCAACTCAAGGAGGGTGGTGCTGCGGTTACGGGAGATAGCGGCATCAAGGACATGAACGAGGGTGGGGTCATCAAGGAGGGAGGCATACAGGGTCCTACGTTGAGCAGGAGGGAGGCGATTAGAGTGGAGAGGGAGGCAACGTTTGGTGGGAGAGGAGGAACGAATTGGCGGCATGAGGGGATGGTCCAAA
>JBBPNB010001009.1:0-10289 GCA_038090635.1 Rubroboletus satanas | reverse complement strand
TTTTTCCATCCTTTCCACCAATTGCGAGAAACTGGTCGCCTGGTGAGAAGGCGATTGAACGAATGTCCCCGGTGTGTTGAGTGATACCAAGCTGGGTGTGTGTCGACATGTCCCAAAACGTGACAGTACTGTTTGTAGCGTATGCGATGAATTGCCCATGCTGCAGCAGAGCAATGCACGAGTGGCCATTGGTATCAGGAACTGGCAATTCTGAGATTGTTGACCCGGCGGATGCTTCAACTTGCTCGATTTTACCACGCGATAGGATGAAGAGCTGATCGTCTGACCACAGGAGACCAGTGTTGTAGTATGGGGCTACTGTTACTGGGATGTCCACGAGCAAGCGGCCGTCATTGCTGTCATAGACTTGAACGAATTTTGTAAAAGTTGCCGTGGCGATTCGGTCACCCTGCGGCGAGTATTTCGCTGCTGTCACCCAATGCTCGTGGTGGAGTGGACCGACCACTTGGGTGCGAGTGGCGAGATCCCAGACGGTGGCTGTGCTATTGTCTGATCCAACGACAAGTCGAGTCGAGTCGGGCGAAAAATCAACTCCGTCGACGTCGTTGCCCTCCTCGTGCGAGAAGACTTTTTCGTATGTCCTGGCGTCCCATAGCATCAGCTCGTTCTTGTCTGTCCCCGCTGCGATCCAACTGCCGTCCTTTGAGACTGCGAGACACAGAACCTGCTCTGCTTCCATCGTTGCTATTTGTTTGCCATCTTTCGCTCGCCACACTCGAACCCCCTCGAACCCACCGCTCACGAGATACTCGCCATTCGCTGAGAATACCACTGCACGTATCTCCCTAGTACCGGCGTTAATTTCGATGAGTGGGGAATGTTCTTGTCCAATGGTCAACACAAACGCAGCTCCATACTGTCAGTACGCACCGGTCATTGTCGACAATGTCGTCAGCAGCGAAAGAATGTAGCAGAGCCAGGTAGAGTCAGAGAACAAGCTGTGGTCCGTATGCCTTCTTCGCATCCCATATACGTTGTCCTTCCTTGATATAGACCAGTCCACCCACGCTCTGTCACCTCGTGTTATCGGCGCTTGCCCACCACTTCTGTCTTGAACTTCACAACTGACCGCTGGTTTGCCCGAGCATGGGCACTAACCCAAGTTCGACCCCATGGAACTGTCCTTCCGACTTTACGGCCGTCGCGATGGCTGCTTCCTCGGCAGCATCCCACTCAAAGTTGACTTGCGGTGCAACACTACCGCTTCGCCAGATCGTGGTGAGCGCGTCTTTCGGAATGACCAGTTTATTCAAAAGGCCAATTCGCATATATCGCCCAGGCGAGGAACATCGACTTTGTCGTAAACCCTAAGCATTCCACTGCCACATTTCATACTCCCAGCTCGGTCCAGTCATGAAAATCCCGCATAACATGTCAACTATTCCCATCTCTCCGGATGACCAGTTTCTCCCAATCGTCGGAAAAAGTAGCAGTATTACCATTAAGAGTCTGCGAGATATCCTCGCTCCTCGATTTTGTACATATCACCCATTGATAACGAGGATCATCTTTCTGCGTTTGAACGTCGTCTGATTGTTTTGTTTTGATTCCTAGGATTCATTCCTTCGTATCAACAACGCCGTTCTCGATTTGTGGAAGAGGACCGGCTTGCCAGGGTAGAAGCATTACTGATCGAATCAATCACTCACTCTCAAAGTCCGAACAAAAACCTCGAAATTGAACGCGTTCTCGCTCAGCCTCACCTTGGGTGTGAAAACCGTACGACTCAGTCAACTGCACCTTCCGTCGCCCTCGGGACAATGAATAACGATGCCATGAATCATTTTCAACATGGGACGTATCTCTGCTTCTGGTGGCATGTCTGGACATGTCTTCCATGCAGCGGTGGGTCCCCTCGGGATTCTGGAGATGGAGACGACAGAAGATTTCTGCCCGATCGGAATCGGTGTATCTCATTCACGCTTCAAGTTGGTTCGATGATATACAAACTATCAGGGCCATATCAGAGACAAATGCCGAGAACAGCTGGACAATCTCTTCGTTGGGCGACGCACCCCCCGCTCCCTGCCTCGGCTCAATGGCGAACCGATGAGCAGGGCAGACGTAAGTGCTCGCGTCTCGTTGCATGCTTTGTATTGTGCAACTGTTTTAGTGCAAGCGCTGGTCACGCCGTGGCCCACGAGATAGTGTCGCTCTTGTCCCCTTTCGCTTGTATCGTTTGGAAAACAAACAGTCTTGCCGCGACGACGCTCGCCATAATCACCCATTTAATAATTCTATTTTCCTTAATCCCTCGCAACATTGGTTTTACATCCTTTTTTATAGCCTCATCGACTCGACTCGCTTGCTTTTTCCTTTCACTCTCTTATTTTCCTGACGTTCTTTTTGCTCCTCAGCTTGCATCATGACCCTGGATGCGTTTTTGCCATCGTTTTGGGACGCTCTCTCGTTCGTTTGACTCGATCATCATAGGTGCGATGAGGAACGGCCTGAGCTGTCACCACTATCTCCCTGGCACGAGAAACGGCCTATCGAGGTCGTAAACTCACCCCGTCACCGAGGTCGACTCAAGATCAAGCCTAGAAAAACCCAGCCAAACCTACACGAGAAGACATACATACCACGCCAGACACCCGGGTCTCTGCCAACCACCATCTTGATTTCTTTCACCAAGCGGAACAATTCCTTTGGGAGATAGGAGGTGTGTATTCGAGAACGTGACCCGACGGCCGACGCGAGTGCCTCTACGGTAAGTGGGAGGTATCCCGAGGAACACAAAATCTATGGAGTATAGTTGACTCTGTAGTGACACGGTTGTGATACTCAAGGGTAGACGTCGAGAGACCGGGGAACGGAAACCGTTCTTGTACCTCTGCTCTGATATCGAAAAAGACTCGATGCATTCCGACGGTTGACACCAATGATGGCGCTATAACCGAGTACGATGAGGGTGAGCTGGGACGGGCGCCCAGATGACCGATCTCTCCTGCGCATCGCCTGAATCGAGAAACGACGCGAAAGTCTCACGATATTGCAATTCGCCGACCTTCCCGAAGAAGCGACGTCTCCCAATATTGGGCAAAGCCCTGCAGAAACAACACGCGATCATGGATGGAGATATTGAGACTCACTGATGTTGTGAAGTGACACGAACTCAAGGGATTGTATAGTTGGTGTGCACATACTCGCGATTCAGTGTGGTATATAAATATTTGCATTGAATCATGTGGATCAATCTGTCCCATCATGTGTACCTGAGCGAATACACAACAACCACGCGGGGAACGTGATCGAGAGGGTAGCGTTGCCGGTCTCTTGTTGATGCTAATCGACTGTAAGTCTAACAGTGTAGGCTAAAGGTAACGCGCACCGTTAGATGGACCGTCCCGGCTGAGGGTTGAGATGATGTGGCCGTTGGTTGTGTCTAATAGGACGTGAGCTGTCGCAGCGAGTTCTACCATCACCAGAAAGAAACGCACTGGACCAACTTCCGTTAGATCCACAGGACTTTGTCCGCTACCGGGAGCAACCTCCCTCGGAGCAGTCTTGGCAGACGGTTTATTCTATAACGTGTGATGAGTTCCTGCCTGCAAATCCGAGGATCAACGAACCTTTTTCTTTTTCACTGATGCTGTAGCTGCTCGCTGGGACGATATGTTACATATACCGCATGCGATCGTCTATAAAGCAATCACACTCACTGCCTGGCGCTGACCTGGAGCCATCCTCGAAGGTTCCTCGGTTGTGGCACCCACTCTCGCTGGTGAGTGGGAACGAGATCGATGATGGGTAGGCTGGCGTGACATTCCGGAACGTCGACCAGGCCCATGTGAGGTGAGGTCCTTCTGACTCTTCCCCTGTAACCACTTTTTGAATATTGAACGGCCCTGGGGTGACTCGATGGTGTCGAGATGTTCCTCTGCGCGTACCTCTGGAGTAGAGGTCATTGGAACGGTATCCGAGGGCCGTGATATGGCATGGAAGGGGCCGGGCAACGGTACCTCGTCCTCCCGGGGATCGGCAGAGGTGGTTGGGGATGGTGGCTTCAGCAGCATCAACACGGAGAGAAGAGAGGATTAAAGTGATCACCAACCTCGTCATAATCAAATGATTGTGGAGCGGGCGCGCTCGACGGCACTTCGACCTATGCCATCGTGAGAACTTGCTTCGATGGGGAAACGAATGAACTCGTACGTCAAGGAGGTCACCGTCGCCGTCTTTGTTCTGTCCGTCGGACTCGAGTGGACTGGATTTACCCAGATCATCCTGTTGTGGATTGTCAGCAAACGGATTCCAATATGCTATCTGATCCGACAATATATGATACTTACAGTGAAATTGAATGAAGGAAGGACGTCTCGGAGATTTTTGATGGTGATTTTCCCGTGTTCTCCACCGATTGCGAGAAACTGGTCGCCTGGTGAGAAGGCGATTGAACGAATGCCCGTAGTGTGTTGGGTGATACCGAGCTGGGCGTGTGTCGACGTGTCCCAAAATGTGACAGTACGGTCTGTAGAGTATGCGATGAATTGCCCGTGCTGCGGCAGCAAAATGCACGAGCGGCCATCGGTACCAGGAACTGGCCACTCTGAGACTGCCGACCCAGTGGATGCTTCAACTTGCTTGATTCTGTCGTTAGATATGACAAAAAGCTGATCATTTGACCAGAGCAGACAAGTATTGTACCACGGGGTTACTTCTACTGGGGTGTCCATGAACAGGCGGCCATCGTTGCTGTCGTAGACTCGAACGGAATGAAAAGTGGCAGTCGCGATTCGATTACCGTCGGGCGAGAATTTCGCTGCTCTCAACCAGTGTTCGTGATGGAGTGGACCGATCACTCGGGTGCGGGTTGCGACGTCCCAAATGTTGGCTGTGCGGTTGCCCGATGCCACGACGAGTCGAGTGGAGTCGGGCGAGAAATCAACTCCCCTAACATCATCGTCCTCCTTGTGCGAGAAGACTTTGTCGTATGTCTTTGCGTCCCAGACAATCACGTCGCCGTAGATCGTCCCCGCTGCAATCCAACTGCCGTCCTTTGAGACTGCAAGACACCAGATATCCTTCGCTTCCATCGTTGCCATTTTTTTGCCGTCTTCCACTCGCCACACTCGAACCCCGGTCTTATGGCCACTCACGAGATACTCCCCATTCGCTGAGAATGTCACTGCGCGTATATCCATAGTATCGGCGTTGATTTCGATGAGTGGGGAATGCTCTTGTCCAACGATCAGCACAAACGCAGCTCCATACTGTCAGTACGCACCGGTCATTGTCGACGATGTCGTCAGGCAGCGAAAGAAGGTAGTAGAGCAAGGGAGAAAGTCAAAGAACAAGTTGTGGTCCGTATGCCTTCTTTGCGTTCTACACACGTAAGTTGTACATCCTTCCTTGATATAGACCAGTCCGGTGACCCACGCTCTTTCACTTCGTGTTCTCACCGCCAGATCACCCAGCTCACCCCACCACTTCTGTCGCCCGGGAAACGAGTGTGTTCCATCGTCCTTGGGGGAATGCAAGACAAGTACATCAGGGACTAGCGTGAAAAACGGAAACGCGCTTCGTTTCGCTGTGATATACCTTCCTCCAAGTGAACACCACCGTTTTCACAGTCACGGTCCAACCCCATGGCCAGTCGAGAAACGAAGACATTTTACTGGTGCGTGACTCTATCTTTGAGTCTTCTTGGTGTACTCACATTCAGTCCACGCGAATTGTCTTTGACAACGCTACACCTGGCTAAGCGTCTCCAGAATAGGTTCGTCCTGAACGAGCGGGTGACACTCCTTGGCCGATGGTTTCTTCAGTATGGTTCCCATCGTGGGTAGTATTGAAGTGAAATTTGACTGTGGGCGCACCTGAGCCATTCTTCGCAACACGGAACTGACACATCTTGCGTCTCTGCAAAGCCCTTTGCACGAACCTCCGTGGCCGTCCACCTCCACCAGGGACGTACGTATACCGAAGCCGTCTATTCCGTTGTGTTCCCATTGCTCAACGGGCAGGCTCTGACTCCAACCCAAGAAATGGGTGGCTTTTGCCTCGGGAGTACGATCGTCCTCGTGTTCGAAGCCCCGAAGAACTTCGAGTTTTCCATCAAGGCGGGTCAGCAGAACAAGGTGGGCAACCCGCTTTGGGATGTTCCGGGGGCGATCGAAATCGTCGGGAACCTGAAGCAGAAGACGGAATGATGGGTCATCTCGCCTGGCGCTCTCGTTCCCCCTGCATCAGTTCCTCCACTGACAACCTTGCTCGCTAGTGAGGTGGTTCATTCGTTCGGCCGGGCCCGGTTCGAGTGCGCGAACCAGGTCTTGTATGCTCGGACGTTTGAAGCATTTCACACATGTTATGAGCATCATGAATTTATCACGGGTAACCTGTATATTGCCGCATCCGCGGATTTCCGCTACATCTCGTATTCTCACCATTTATTCCATGAACGTCACCGCACATTGGAACGCGAGCTCGCAGTGTTATTGTGCCCTCGTCCTGTCAACCTGTCGCATGTCTTGTGACTCTTTTGACAAGTTCGCTGTCGTCGATGTCGCCGATTATGAGTAATCTATATTCATTTTCTCTAGACGTCCTTGAATTGACTTCATCCCTTGAGACGGGCTTAGTCGTCGTCGCGATGCAGTTACATCCAACCGCTAACTTGAAGCTTGATACGCCCCGGATCCTCGCCGGAAGTGCAGCTGCAGAGCGACAAATCCATTGAAGACATACTTGTACTCTGCTCTCTCCCTAGCTCACCATGACTACTACTCGCGGGCGCGTGGTGATACGTCGAACTAGCCTGGCTGGGCATCATCACCGTATTGCCGACGTCATCCGGGGCCTTGCACTGACCGACAGGGTCCCTACGTATGATATCCAGTAAACGTTCATTCGCTCTCTTTTGTCAGTCACTGGTTTTAATTCGCTTCGTACACGGTCTAAACGCAGTATTTTGAGCGGCGTGATTTACATGATGCATGTATACTCGTGGTTACTACCAGATAAATCCATATGGGACTTGGATGTCAGACAAAGAGATGACGTGCTGAGTCTGCCTAGAACCGAACTCAAGCACTATGTCGATATACTCTCGAGTCAGCATGGTATCTATGTACGTGAATCACATTGAATCACCTGGGTCGATGCGTTTCGTCATGTGCACCTGAGCGAAAACACAACATCCACGTGGGAAACGTGACCGAAAAGGTAGAATAGCTTGATCCTTGCTGATGTCGGTCCAGTCTCAGTTTAACAATGTAGGTGAAAGGAAAGTAATGTGCACCATTAGATGGACCCCCGCGGCCGAGGGTTGAGACGGATCGATCGGTTGTTGGGCCTGATAGGACGTGAGCTGTCATGACGACACCACCAGAAAAAGCCGCACTGGGTCCGCTGTCTTTGCATCCGCAGTGGGTTGTCTGCTACCAGAAGCACCTTCTTTCGGAGTGGCCTTGGCAGACGGTTTATTCTATAACATGTGATGAGTTCCTGCATGCAAATCCGGGGATCAATGAACCTTTTTCTTTTTCACCGATGCCGTGGCCGTTCGCTGGGACGATCTGTTACACACCCCGCATTAAATCGTCTATAAAGGAAGCGCACTCACTGCCTGACGTTGACCTGCGGCCATCTTCGAATCTTCCTTATCTGCGGCACCCACACTCTCTGGTAAGTGGGGAGGAGATCGATGATCGGTACGCCAGCGTGACTTTCCGGAACGTCGACCAGGCGCATGTGAAGTGGGGTCCTTGTGACCCTTCTTCTGTAGCCACCTTTTGAATACCGAATAACTCTGAGATGACTTGACGGTGTCGAGATGTTCCTCTGCACGTGCCTCCGGAGTGGAGGTCGCTGGGAGGGCCTCTGACGATGGTGATACCGCATGCGAGGGCCCGAGTGGCGATACGTCGTCCTCTCGGGGATGGGGAAAGGAGGTTGGGGATGGCGGCTTCAGCAGCATCAACACGGAGGGAAGAAGGAATTGAAGCGATCACCAACCTCGTCATAATCGAATAATTGTGGAGCGGGCGTGCTCGACGGCACTTCAACCTATGCTATCGTGAGAACTTGGTTCAACGGGGAAACGAACGAACTCATACGTCAAGGTAATCACCACCGCCGTCTTTGTTCTGTCCGTCGGACTCGAGTGGACTGGATTTACCCAGATCATCCTGTTGTGGATTGTCAGTAAAGGCATTCTAGTATATGATTTCATCCGACAATACATGATAATTACAGTGAAATCGGACGAGGGAAGGACGTCTCGGATATTTTTTATGGTGATTTTCCCGTGCTCTCCACCGATTGCGAGAAACTGGTCGCCTGGTGAGAAGGTGACTGAACGAATGTCTTCACTGTGTTGGGTGATACCGAGCTGGGCGTGTGTCGACGTGTCCCAAAATGTGATAGTATGGTTTGTAGAGTATGCGATGAATTGCCCGTGCTGCGGCAGGGCAATACACGAATAGTGATTGGTATCAGGAACTGGCCATTCTGCAACTGCTGACCCAGTGGATGCCTCGACTTGCTTGATTTTGTCATTAGCTATGACAAAGAGCTGGTCATTTGACCAGAGGAGACCTGTATACCACCACAGGGCTACGTTTACTGGGATGTCCACGAGCAAGTGGCCATTGTTGCTGTCGTAGACTCGAACATTACCTTCAGTAGCTGTGGCAATTTGATCCCCTTGCGGCGAGTATACCGCTGCTTCCACCCCGCGCCCCTGGTGGAGTGGACCGACTACTTGGCTGCGGGTTGCGACGTCCCAAATGGTGACCGTGCGGTTGTTCGATGCCACGACGAGTCGAGTCGAGTTGGGAGAGAAATCGACTCCATTAATGACATAAGTGTCCTGCTTGTGCGAGAAGACTTTTTCGTATGTCTTTGCGTCCCACAGCATCAGCTCTCCCCAAGCTGACCCCGTTGCGATCCAACTGCCATCCTTTGAGACTGCGAGACACCAGACATCCCCCGTTGCTATTCTTGCCATTTCTTTGCCGTCTTCCACTCGCCACACTCGAACCCCGGACCCACCGCTCACGAGATACTCGCCATTCCCTAAGAATGTCACTGCACGTATCCCGCCAGTACCGGCGTTGATTTCGACGAGCGGGGAATGTTCTTGTCCAACGGTCAGCATAAACGCAGCTCCATATTGTTAGTACGCACCGGTCATTGTGGACGACGTGGTTATCAGCAACGCAATGCAGCAGAGCAATGGAGAGAGTCAAAGAACAAGCTGTGGTCCGTATGCCTTCTTCGCATTCTATAAGTCGTCCTTCCTTGATATAGACCAGTCCACCCACGCTCTAAAACCCCGTGTTTTCGGCGCTTGTGAACACCCAGATTGATCGCCCCACCACTTCTGTCTTGAACTTTTAATCGACTCCTGATTCGCGGGTTTACTTGAGTATGGATCCTAAGCCAAGTTCGACCCCAAAGAACCATCCCTCCGAATCTACGACCGTCGCAATGGCTGCTTCCTTGGCGACATGCCGCTCAGAGTTGACTCGCGGTGCAACACTTCCTTCGCTTGGCCAGATGGTGGCGAGCACCTCTTCGTCGTATCCAAGGACAAAAGCAAGAAAACCCATGCGCCCCCTCGCAGTGGTTTCGGAATTCTGGCCAGTTCACGAAAACCCAAAATTCGCGAGACTTGTCGCACACTCTTTACATTTTGGGACTTGTCGACATACTCTCAACTCGGTGCAGTCATGAACCTCCCTCGTAACATATTATCATCTCTCTGGACCACGCAAGAAACAAGACGTTGACAAGGACCGACCGCTTTTTATTCGTGCGGTGCTCACGCTTTCCACTTCACCCTCCATATCCCCATTTGCGGAATAGCAGAATACCACGCCAGTCAACAAGCCTGCATCTACGGTGACGTCGCAACCCACAGCCAAGTCTCCCCATCCCCGAGAGGACGAGGTACTGTCATTCGGCCCCTCACCAGTTTCTCGCAATCGTGGAAAAAGGTGGCTAGACCTGTTGACAATGAGGGTCTCATGAATGCCATTTTGTTAGTCGGCGCCCTTAATAAAAAAACCAGACCAACCCTCCGGGGCCTCCAAGCCATGTGTCAAGTCGCCCTGTGATTGCATCGTACCTACCCCATCCGGAAACATGAACCTCCTGCATCGTTTACCGTGCCCTCTCGGCCTCCTCAAAGGCAAAGCGCTGCTGAGACATCGGGGTCGCTTCACAGACCCAGTGTAACGTCGCCCCTCCCGCGCTTTCTCTTTAGCCTGAAATAGGTGCTCAACAGCGTGCGCGAACGATGGTTAACCTCGCTGCCGAGAATG
>JBBPNB010001008.1:0-10291 GCA_038090635.1 Rubroboletus satanas | reverse complement strand
TAGCTCCCCTCACGGCGGGCACGCCGGCGCCACCCGCACCCTTGCCCTCCTTTCCCGTGACTATTGGTGGCCCAGTATGTCCACCTTTATCCGCCAGTATATCTCTGGGTGTGCTGTTTGCCAGCAGCACAAGGTTAATACTCACCCCACCTGGCCCCCGTTGACCCCTGTCCCCACCACAGCGACCCGCCCCTTTCAACATTTGTCTATAGATTTAATTTCTAGCCTTCCTTCGGTCGGTAATCTAGATTCTGTTTTGGTCGTAGTGGACCACAGCCTTACTCGGAGGGTAATTTTCATTCCATGTTCAAAATCAGTATCGGCGGCCGATATCGCCAACCTCTTCTTTCAACATGTCTTCCCTTGGTTTGGATTACATGATCGAATCATCTCGGATCAAGGACCCCAATTTGCCTCTACCTTCGCCCTTGAACTCTCCCGACTCCTCCACTATGACGTCGCCCTCTCCACAGCTTACCATCCCCAGACAGACGGAGAGACTGAGCAAGTCAATCAGGAATTGGAAACCTATTTGCGCCTTTTCTGCCAGGAAAAACCGGAATCCTGGACTGACCTTTTTCCCATGGTGGAGTTCCACCACAACTCCATGACTCACTCCGCCACCAAATAGTCCCCCTTTTCCCTAATGATGGGATACCAACCATGCGCCTACCCTAAAATCGGCCCAACCTTTGTGCCTCACCTTGCGGACCAACTCTCCAAACTTGCCTCTGCACGAGAAGAAGCCAAATCGGCATTAACCAATTCCCAGAAGGTTATGGCCTACAGACGACACGTTAACTTCACCCCCTTTACCATCGGACAGAAGGTATGGCTGGAAGCCACCAACCTCCCTATTGCGTCCAACCACAAACTTTCTCCTAAACGCCATGGACCATTCTCCATCAGCAAAGTAATCTCCGCTGTGGCGTACGAATTAAATCTACCACTGTCTTGGAAAATACACCCGGTCTTCCATGCATCTCTTCTAACCCCCTATACGGAAACCGACGAACATGGCCCTAACTTCCCTTGTCCCCCTCCAGAGCTCACCGGAACTGAAGAAGAATACAAGGTCAGTCACATCATCAAACACAAAGGCACTGCCCGTCGTCGCCGCTACCTTGTGGCATGGAAGGGATACCCGTTATCAGAAGCAACCTGGGAAGGCGAACTAAGTTTGGAAAACGCCGCGGATCTCCTAAATGAATATAAGGCAGCCCACCACCTCTAGTCAGAACATCCCCTCATGCCACCAATTCATTCCTCCTCTCCCACCAAGCGTTTCTTCCCTCTCCACTCCAATCGCCTCCCTCCTGCTCAACGTAGGACCCTATATGCCTCCCTCCTCGACGACCCCACCCTCGTTCGTGTTCTTGATGCCGCTATCTCCCGCAACCGCAGCACCACCCTCCTTGAGTTGGGACAACTCTACCGCACCCACACCATCCTCCGCCAAGTCCAAGAGAATCTCGCCCCAGTCGGGCAACCCACTATGTACGCGGCCGCGCTTGCTCAGTCCATCTCGGAAGCGCGTCAGCAAACCCTTGACCTCTTCTACCACAAAGGTCTTGGCAAAGTTGTGGACAAGCTTAACCCAGCTCATGTCCAGGTTATTCTCGAACCCCTCCTCAAAACCCTCTCCCCCTCGGAACGGGATTTCTACTACCGTCACGTTTCCCAACCAGCCGTCATCCCCTCCCTGCCATCATGCAAGAACTCCTCTGCGTCAGACGCAGGCCCACCTCCGGCATCACCCCCTCCTCCAAGAATCTCTATGCCCAAGACCACTGAACTGGCGGTGACCTCTTCTCAGTCCTCCCCCTTCCTACCAGAACAACCCTCGGGGTCAGTATCTAACCCCTTCGTCCTCCCCTTGGGCCCATCCATACGGCGCCTTATCCGATGCTTCCACTGTGGAGTCAAAGGACACCTCCGCCCTCACTGTCCTTCCTACCATTGTCCCTATTGCCACAAAGCCGCCCCCAGACACCCACAGTATGACTGTCCCCGTCATCGCTGTTCTCTCTGTCAGCAGCCAGGCCACCTTGCCCCAGTTGTCCTTTCCAAAACAACCCCGACTCTGACCCTGATGCCTATAACGGAGATTTCTAGTTGAAGTCTCGGGAGTACGGTGTCTCCCACCTTAAAATGGGGCTATTGTTACAAACCAATGGTCTAGCTCTGCTCTCAAATCCTTATCCTACACTCCGCGGTTACTGTTTTACTTCTTTCTCTTTCCTACCATTGTGGATGAGCATTCCACTCCTACAGACCACCTTTTCCTTTCCTGGTTGATCTCTTTAGATCTTCTCAGCGTTCTCCTGTGTAAACCTAACCTTGTTCTTACCAGATGGTCGGTCCTTCTTCTTTCCTATTCTTAGGACCGACACTGCCTTCCTTCATCTCCGCTATGTATAGCTTCACCATGAGGCTTCCTCATTACTGTGCCTGCAGGATACCATGAGACTGTTCCCCTTTTTGGAATCCTCTCCTCTCATAGCACGGTCTCCCCTGTATATAAACCCCTCGGCATAGAACTTAGCTCCCCAGCTAATTCTACGCAATATACCTGCTTTCTTGGTGTATTCGTCTCCTTGAGTCCTCAAGCATCTCGTTAATTGCTCGCTACTAGTTCTTTGACGGTTATCTATCTTGGCTCACGCCTAGAGAGCAGTAGCGTCGTAACAGGTGTATTCCAACTCCAAGAGCAAGACCTTTGTCTCCGAAGGACTTCGCCCAGAGTTGCTCGGTCTCTGTCATGACTCCCCAATTACAGATCACACAGGCTTCACATAGATGCTGCACCTCCTCACCTGCCATTTTACATGGCGAGGAGTTACCAAGGACGTCAGGGCATACATCAAAGGATGTCAAACCTGTGCTACAGTCAAAGGGCAGTCCTCCGCCCCCGCTGGCAAGATCCTTCCCCTTCCAGTACCTGCCCAAGCTTGGGGAGACCTCTCAGTTGACTTCATTACAGGGCTACCTCCATCAGGTCTACCTCGGTATACAGTGGTCACTGTCATTGTGGATAGGTTCTCTAAAGAGGTAGTGTTTGTACCCTGTCACAACACCATCACCTCAAAAAACCTGGCCATGATATTCCATGACCATGTCTGGTGTCAGCACAGACTCCCCTCCTCAGTCATCTCAGATCACAGTCTCCAGTTCATGTTAGAATTCACTTTGGAGCTCTGCCAGCTCCTTGGAATAAGGCAGAAAATGTCTACAGCGTACCACCCTGAAACAGATGGTCAAACAGAACGGATCAACAGAGGCATGGAGTAGTACCTCTGCTCCTACATAGCCAAGAAGCAGGAAGACTGGGCTGAATGGATCAAACTCGCCCAGTTCCACCACAATTCCTCCCTTACTTCAGCCACCAGTAACACCCCCTTTGTGGTTACTCACAAGTACTCACCCCAGCTCGGTTTTGAGCGATCCTCAGACACTCTCACAGGAGAGTTCTCTTAGGAGGCTCTCAGTTCTCACAAGGCAGTCACACTGGCCTTGGAGGAATCCCGTCAGTGCATGATCACCCAGGTGGACCACCTTTGGTTCGAAGCACCCATGTACCAGATCAGCCAGAAGGTTTGGCTATCCACTGATCAGCTATCTTTGCCATACCCTGCAAAGAAGCTCTCCTAGAAATGGATCGGACCTTATTCCATCACAAAGGTCCTTCCCAATGCAGTTTGGCTTAAACTGCCAAGATCAGTCAAGATTCACCCCATCATGAATATCTCTCGGATCAAGCCCCATATAGACGCTCTCCTGGATCAGCCGGTGATCCGTCCGGACGCCATTGAGATTCACAACAAGGGTTACACCCAGTACGAGGTCGAGTCCATCCAAGACTCTAAACTGGTCAAGGGAAAGCTCCATTATCTTGTTCATTGGAAAGGCTATGATGAGACAGATCACACCTGGGAGCCAGCAGACCATCTCAAGTCCATGCAAGATGCCATCACCAACTTTCATCAGAGTCGGACAGCTGCCCCCCTGGCAGCTCAGGGGTGTCTCTCCACAGGTTTTCAGTCAGTTATTCCAACCCTATAAAAACTTCATGGAGGTCATTCCTGATTCGGAGGATTTGACTCATCTGGAGTACAAGTCCTAGAGGGGGAGTAGTATTATGAAAACCCTTTCTCCACACCATTTCTCCCTCTTTTTTTCGCCTTCACTCTCACTTGACTGGCAGCACATGACTTTGAGATCATGTAACCCACCACACACGCTCAAGACCAGTGACTTCTGGCACGTAACCACACGTGACCCAGATGCGTCATGACATGGTCATGTCTGCATGCTATCTCTTGCTGATTGGGAACAGCCTCGTTCCCTGAGCCATCAAGCACACCTGCTGCTGCACGTCACACAGCCAAGTAGACTGCTGATCTCAGTTGAGTCGGCAGTGCTCACCACCAGCACTGCCTCATCTGCCAGTCTGCTGATGGGATCTCCCGATGATCCCTGATAGACTAATTGGGCGGACAATAGACCAGTGGAGCCAGGATTAATCCAGATCAGGAAAGCACAGCCCAGGATCTAGGACTATAAATACAGGCTCCACTTTAACACCTCTTTCCTTAGTTTAGTTCACTTATATCACAGAAGGGATCTTCGCTCCTCGAAGCTTCTCTCTGATATTAAGACAACTCTATCAAACTTCTTTTCATTTCCACCTTGCCAGGCTCAGTGTAAGCCTGCAAGCTAGTTCTGGTCTCCATAGTGGTTGGCATTTGTGCTTAGAATCCTGCGAGCATTGCTCCCACAACACATTGCCACTATGGAGGTGGTCACCTTTGTCCAACTCCTTGCATCTCACATCCACACATTCAACAACTATATGATTGGATTCCATCTTTTTCCTGACTATGAGCTTGACCTGAGAATGCTGAGTGGTTACATTTTCCACCCTGACAACAACCATGACAGTGGAGAGTGACTGTGCCTCACTTACCTCCAATGCCCTTGCTGAAGTGCCAAAATCAGAAACAGTGGCAGCTCAAAGTTCACATCATCATCTTCAAGTTCATCCTTCAATTCCCATCATTTCGCTGTGAAGTTCTCCACATCCAAGCTTGTAGTATGCCATTTGTGACTCAGACTAATCGCTTTTTTTTGTCCATACATACACGTGTCATAATTCATCTTAGTACTACTACTGGTTGATTACATGCTCTCGTTGTCCTGTTTGAAGCCCCAGCAGCGGCAGCACATCCAACAACAGCAGTGGGGACCCAGGGGAATGGTCCCAAAACAGTCCTAGCACAGATAGCACACAACATCCTGCCAGTCATTTTCAATCTTAGCAAAAAATTCCCTAGCTGGCCCATGCCACTCAGGGGCAGTCTCATGACCCAGGGACATCACGTTGTATACCAATGGTCTCAAACAGTTCTCATGTGCAAAGGACTGTTTGGGACCATTCCATGGGAATCCTGGGTATGATGAATCTCCCCTATATTTGGATCCACCAAAGCTAAGTGACAGTATTCAACAATAATCCAACCCTGAGTCTTTCCTGTTTCAACATTTCTGACCTTGGAACCACCATTCTGAGTTGACATTCTGGCCCTATTATTCCAAAGCATTCCAAGGATATTTCCCACACAATTCCATGGGTTCTGAAATTGTCATCTCAGAACAGACTCAGAACCACTCTGAAGGGTTCTGAGGTTTTTTCCTGTGCTCTTTCAAGGGTTCCAAGATTGTCATCTTGAAACAGTCTCAGAACCATTCCAGAACTGGTTCTGAAACTTTCCTGCACTCTTCCAAACTCAGAACATTTGGAATCAGCTTCTACTTTACTTGGACTATTTACCTGATGTTACATATTATACTGTAACATAAGACGAGTATACCTCTGCCCACAACACATAAATATATGTCACATTTTTACTAAGACACACCTCAGTTGTTTACCGCCATCTCTGGCAGCAGCTGAGGTGAGTCTTTTTCTTTCTCTATTTTACCTGTAGCTAATGTACTATAGCTTGAGCATCTCTGCCTGTTTCTATAGGTGAATATAGTTGTTTACCACCATCTCTGGCAGTGGCTGAGCTTAGGCATCTCTCCCTTTTTCTATAGATTCTGTCATTAAGCAGAATTCCCACACTGTTTGACAGTGCACTTCACACATCACATTTAGAGCCAACATGGAAAGGGTTTTTGAGGTCACTGTATACATATAACATTTTAGTACAATGAGACAAGAAAATTTGCTTACATTAGTAGAACCTATATGTTTATAAGATGATGGAAAACTGTTGGAAAAATAACCCATTAGATGTACATTTTCTAAGATGATATACTGTATAATCATAAGATTATGAAGAACCCCTACTAGTTATGACACTCTCATGAAACTTTTACATGATCAGGTAGGTTCATTAGCTAGCAATGGAAATAGTTTCATTTTCATTTCAAAATGGGACTTAATTGACAGGTGTATCATGTTATAGCATGCTAACACACCAGGGATTTCAACATTTTGCAATCATCCAGAGGTAATTTAAAAGTACAATAAACATTTGAAATTTAATTTTCCCATCTTCATGAGCATAAAATGTCAAAGAGAGCCATGAAAAATTGATATTCTCACCAGAAACCAATGAAATTTTAAATTTTTGTTATATAAAAATGGTAATCAATAAAATCTGAAATTTTCAGACCTGTAAATGACAATAAAATGTCGAAATCCCTGGTGTGTAAGTACAAACCAGTGATGTATCTCTAAATTGGCAATGGGTTGGTGTAACGATCATTGTGCTATTTTCGCATCACACAGTGCATTTGCGTGAAGGACACGATGCTCCAAAGGTCCTAAGCCGAACTTGAGAAATGAACTTCAAACTCTCGAATGCTATACGAATCGAAACCAAGGACTATGCACTGGTCATGGCAGAAGCAGCAGACGAGATGAAAAACTAGGTCCCAGTCTTCTTTCCACCGTATGCTCTTTCCTGAGGAAGCTGAACCGTGACTTGGTAGTGACGAAGTGCTCGACTGAGGTATCCGTACATTCTCTCCAGCCTTTGAACACGCAGGGTGAACAACTGGGTTAAAACAGAGAGCTAGCATCAATGGATATGCTCTACGTTCAAAAAACCCAATGTCCCCACCGGCGATGTGGGATCGTCCGCATGGTGAAGGGAGTTCTTCAGTTTTCGTATGTCCGCCGTGATCTAAAACATGATTCGCCAGTAAGTATGCTACCCGGTTCGCCTAAACAGGAGTTCTGAGGACGCACAGCGGCCCACACATTCGCGAAGATCCCTAGCTTCACGGTCACTTCTTGGACGAGTGGCCTCGAGTCATGAAGGGTGGATTCTACTTTCACCATTTGACTGAGGCAAGCACTTTCCAGATCGTACTCAGCCTTGATGGCTTCGTACTCTGCGACCGCCACTTGATCAACCAGCCTAGGTGAGTCATTCTATGGCGCATATAACTAAGAGAACCTACAATTGCTTCGCCTCCATGCTTCGATGAACTGAAGGCCAGAATTCTTGACATTCTTATAGTCGATACCGATGGCCTGAGGGAGATGAATTGGCTACTGGTGTAGGTGTGTCGACTCACTCACCGCAGCGCCGGCGAGCTGTGCCCACAACGCGGGGACCACGAACGCAAGCAAAAGTGCGATACCAGCGACAGCAACGTCCATTGCGAGTTTCCATCCCAATTCCTGCACCTGTCCACCACACGTTAGGACACACTGGTAACACATTATAAGTAGGTCACACTTCTTGGCTGACGCTAATAAAACAAGGAGATGAGACGTTGGGAGATCACGAAGTGCACGACTTACGCATTCATGGCGTCTCTCGCACTCCACAATCTATTTCCCAGTCCACTGACTCTCGTAGTTTTCTCGCCGATCTCGAGACCTTCGACGACTCGAGAGAATCCAGCGATGTACGTATCCAGAGTTCTACCAAAGTCAAGAACTACAAAACATGGATGAACGAGAATGAACTCGACAAGATCTTGAGACATCCTACATTCTTGGGATAGATTTTGCGATGGTTGCGATGTATCTTGGAGTACCTGGGGCAAGGTAAGGACAGGGAAAGGACCTGATCCTAGAATTTACCTGTATTTGCTCCCGGATGATTTCTTGTTTTTCCGACCAGCTCCTCTCCCGATCCCTCAACGAAGGCAAGACTATTTCGCGAAAGTCTAGGAACACTCGGATAAACTAGGCCGTTGCGTATCACGAGCTGTAAGTCGCACCGTCGACGGTGCCTTGCGCTTCCCCAGCAAACTCCCTGGAGCGCCAGAGGAGGCGTTGATACGTCTATATTCCCGGTAAGTCCCCCCCTTGTTGTTCACAAGAAGTGGAACCTACTAGATGATGTTCATTCCACTGACTTTCCAAGGTATGACAAGTGTCATAAAGCTCGATGTGCTTGTTCTGCTCCTTCGTTGCGTCGGATAATCTTCTTCCGATGTTGTAGAAAGCTTCGTCTATGGTGAGAGTTGCCGTACACAGCCTGTCGATCTCTAGACAAAGTGCTTCTTCAGTTGGAAGGTTATGAGCACCACCGGTCACGTCCTGAAGAGTTGCTCGGCGGTTAGTATTCGGTGCGAATGTCGTCTGTGCTGCGGTCTGCCTGGGGTTTTGCCAAGGCTCAGTCGGAGTGAACAAGTGATTGGCTCTCTCTGGTGGGTACAGGATGCCTGAAGCAGCCATGGAGTCGATAGAGTGCGCTGCAAGATGGTTGGATGTTGGGTGGTTCGCTGCATTGGCTTCCTGGCGGTGGGTGTTATATCCATCGACGGGTGTTCGAGTGCGATGCGGTGCAGAAGGCTTCGAGGGTTGTGAATATCTGGGGGATGCCGTGACCGATAAACTCGATTTCAGCAATCACATAAATCCCCACCACGATGATCGATCACATCACTACTGTAGGGCGTTCAACGTTCAACAGCCAAGTCCACGAGCAATTTGTGTGGTAGCCACTGAACCACATTCGGAGGATGGGCGTCTATGTACAGCTGTAGCACAGAAGATCTTAGAAGGTGAGTTCAAGTTGCGGTGAAGCGATGTACTATGAACGGATACTCTCGAGCAGACGGAAAACTTGCTGTAGGTTCGTCGTTCATTATCTTTCTTCAGCCTCATAGGTACAAGGGATCCACTTAGTATTTCGTCCCGTTTCAATCGCTTTTTTGCTTTGCAGCGATCAAGCTTCAAGTCCGACCCTGTTGCCTTGGAAACCCACAGCACGGTCATTACATTGGCGCCCTTATCGCGGCGATCAACTTTGGTTCTTTCGAATCACAGTGCAGCTCCCGGAAACCTCAAGGTATCAACAAGGTTGGTTACCCTAACTTCCATTCCATCATCCATGGCGTCTAGCCACATAGTGTTGTGTGAAGGCATGCATCAATCATGGCAATCGTCACATTATACAGATACGCCCAACATTTCGGGACATGTTCTGTCGGAATGCGTGTATCTCAAACATGCTAATCTCCAGGCTGTTGCAGCGCGTTGCAGCGTGGCTGCCAGATATCTTGTACGATTTCCTCTCCAGCGACATAAAGCATTTTCCCCGTTTCATGACCCTCGACCCCGTCTTCATGTCTGGTGAGAGCCTTCCTCCGTACTCTGCTGTTGATACGACCCCGTTAGTGGAGTACGTTCCCGCTCCCGAACTTCGCATATCTTACATTACTCAGTACAAACAGGCCGCCTGATTCTCCCGACACAACGTTACCGTTCAGTCATTCTGACCGCCTCGCCGTCAATATACTAGGACTCGTCTCTGAGGGGCAAACGCTCGATTCACGTTTCAAAGATATTCGTGACGTTGCATCCGCGGGTGCCAAGTTCGAATATGAAGAAACTGCGCTTATCCTGTCCCAGGTTCGTCTCTTTGAGCGCCCGATCATCGTTCGAAAGAGATGTCATTTACAGAGGTTCGAGACATTGGTTTGGGAGTCGAGGAATATCGCAGGTGTTGCGCTTGTGGCCGTAAAAGGTGATTTCTTTTTTCTTGAGAGCACAGTTCGAGAAAATGATGGACACCTGGAATGTAGATTTCAACGAAATCGTTCTCGATTTCTTGTCCGACCCGGGTGTGGCGGTACAAGACAGGCTCAAGGAACTGGGCAATGCGTCTAAAGTAGGTCCTTCATTCCCGTGTTTCCACTGAAGTGGATACGATGTGGTGTCCTGATACTTCTTATTCAAGTTGCTGCAACGAGAAAGGGATTCAGCGAAAAATCAAAAGTCTTCTTTCGATGCCCTCATCAAAGAACTAGAGGATTTCCA
>JBBPNB010001007.1:0-10294 GCA_038090635.1 Rubroboletus satanas | reverse complement strand
TGCTAAGTTATATGGCGAGTTCCTATATACTAATACAAGAGTGCTACGAGGCCAGAGATCCCTATAAGGGGACTCGTCTGGAAACCGGTTGGCACGAGGTAAGGGCGAGGCATACTACGATAGCAAAGGAATCTGGATGAAGAGTAAAGATACTGGTCCTCATGTAGAACACGAAGTGAAACAGGGACCGGGGTAATGGTACATCAAAGGAGGCAATACGGAGCATGTCATCAGTCCGAAACGTTGGAACGTTGGCTGCTTACAGTAAGGGAGAACGGAAAGGTGGTAGGACGAAGTTAGGAGTAGGAGGGAATGAAAACGGGTAGTAATCGTATGGTGAACGTTGGGTTGTAACAACTCATTCTCGACACCGACTCCTGGTACACATGGGGTTTCAAGTTCAAGACCAGTGAAACAGCCAAAACCACCCTAGACAGACTTAAAGCAATCACCCATGCATTCTGCCCACCCGAGACATTCATGACAGATGGTGGCTCCCACTTCCACAATGGAGATGTACACACATGGTGTGAAGTCCACAACACCACACATCATGTAACAGCAGCATACATCCCATGGATAAATGGACTGGTAGAGAATGCCAATGGGAAGCTACTCAGACACCTGAAATGGCTCTGTAGTTCCAGCCTTGAAGAGGACAATAGCCAGCACATAAAGCCTGAGGACATCACCAGAGCATGGCCAGATCACTTCAATGCAGCCATCTGACAACTCAACGAGCACATCATACCATCACTCTAATTCTCTCCGAAAGAACTCCTACTGGGCTTTGTTGTCAACACTGTGCACACACCACCTCCAGACTCCACAACAGAGCCCACCCAGCATGAGATTACAATTCAGATGGCATATGTCGACCAACAACAATTAGACGGAGCAAACCGAGCTACCCTACATGCCGTCAAATGAAAGGCCACATTCAACCACAGAGTCCTACGGACGAATGCTGGGGAAGTCATATTTAATGACAATCAACTAGTCCAAGTGTACAACAAGTCCCATAACACTATGCTATCTACCACACGGAAACTCCTCCCACAGTGGTCTGCACCAAGACGTGTAGTACAACAGAGAGGCAACTCATACACATTGAAAACACTCAAAGGGTTTCCCATCCCAGGATGGTTCCATGCCAGACGCCTATGTGAGCTTATACCACGCTCAGATACCAACCTGGCACTAGACGAAGAGGAGAGATCAGCAGAAAAGAACAAAGGAGAGAGAAATGAAGAATGAGAAACAACATTAGGAGAGAATGACAAAGATGAGGCATTAGAAGACGGGAATTGTTACAAACTAATGGTTTGGCCCGTACCCAACTATTCATTTCTTTCTTCAGCTTCTATGATAAACCTTATTAACCCTTTGTTCAGCCCCGTGAATGGGTATTCCACTACTTCGGACCACTGTTTCTCTTCCCATGTTAATCCCCAAGATTTACACCACTTCTCTTCCATCAAACCTAACCTTCTTCCTTGTACCATATGGTCGGTTCCACCTTCATTCCTATTCGCTAGGAACCAACATAGCCCAGCCTTGCATTATCCTCATGTCACACCTCATGTATTCCTCAAGGCTCTTCCCCATTGGGAATCCTCTCGCCTAGTAGCACACTCTATACCTATATAAACCCCAGATATAGACCTTAGTTCCCCAGCTAGTTCTACGCAATATACTGCATATCTTCTGGCGTAACCCTGATCGGACCTCTCTAAGTCTATAGGCTACTTCTGAGTGCCTACTGCTACGTTCTCTGTTAGACTATCTATCCTAGTATTATGCTAGGAGAGTGGTAGTGTCGTAACAAAAGAACTAGCTCTACTTCACCGCAGTTGCTATCTAGCTTCTGCCCTATATGTCGGTACCTACGGTCAACCTCTCTAGGATCTTGTCCTCTTGGCCGAGGGCGAGCAGTTTGAACCTCCACCTGGAGTCAGAAGGGCCGCTGCTCCTATCCAGTAGTATGAGAAGACTCGTCAAGAAAATATCCTTGATCCTATACTATCACCTTACAGCTGTCAGATTCTTCAAAGCGCAAACTCCTCAGCCAGCTGGGCCCAGGATCTTCGAAGAAATCTAGACTAGGATATGGTCCTGCTGGCCCAGAAGGTGCTACCACCACTCACCCCTCGGAACCTTCGAGACAAACAACTCCCAGACCACCAACCCCGGGACCCTTAAAGACAAGACCACAGTATGGTCCTAAGGGCACAGTCGGTATCGGAAAGGACACACTCCCCAAGGATTTCACAGGGAAGATTGAGGACACCAACTGGTGGCTTGGGGTGCTCAAGGCCTACAACCAGCTACAGAAAGACAAGATGGCCAAAGGGGAGGCTGTTTCCATAGCTCTCGCTCGCATGGGAAGCGGGCAAGGATGGGTATTCGCCGAAGGATACTACAACCGGATGGCATGCAATCCCACCAAGTACCGGAGTTGGTCAACATTCGAACAAGAATTTGGAACGACCTTCTCCTCCACCACCGCTACTCAGAACGCGTGGAGGGAACTCAGGAAGCTCAGAATGGAGGCCACCTCACCAAAAGCCCTTCACCGCTACAACAACAAGTTCTCCCTCTTAGCTGGACTCGCCAAGATTACCCAACAAGAAACTCTATGTGACTCCTACGTCACCAGACTTCCCCACGACCTAGCCTCAGAGTTGGCAGTTGGCCCCACTCCGACCACAATAAAAGCCTGGCAGTCAGCTGCCAGCACCCAAGTACAAAACTGTGAAGAATTAAGAAACCTCAGACAGCATTCTCAGACTCCAACATCCCAGAACAAGCAAATCTAGTCAACCCCTTCTGAACACTGTTGCACTACAATGACCACCCCAGTCATCGATGAACTCTCCTTCTACCTCGCCACCCTGGCAAAGACTACTCCCCCAGCGAAATCTGTTGCTCCATCCAGAATGGACTCACCCTAAAACCTTCAAAATTGTCCCTGGAAGAGAAGGTGGAATGGATCCACCTCATCAGAAAAACCTCAGACTCTTGGGAGAAGGACCTTGTTAACCTCTCCGACTTCCCCTCCATCCCTACAGTTGTTGTACCTAAGGAAGAAAAGTTGATCTTCGTCTCTCTCAGTCTTTCCTCCCCCTCTAGCCAGAATCTCGTGTCTATCCCCGCCCTTGTTGACTGCGGCACCACCGCCTGCTTCATCGACTATGCCTTCACCAAATGGCATAACTTCCCTCTCACCCGTCTCTCTCAACCCCGTTGAGCCTTCAACGCGGATGGAACCAAGAATAAGATGGGCCAGATCAAGTTCAAGACACGACTCCACATCTGGGTGGATAATGACAAGATCGACCAAGACTTCCTAGTACTCTCCAGCGGGAAACATCAGAACGTCATCCTTGGGATGACATGGTTAACGGCCAGGAACTCCATTATCGACTGGTCAACACGCAAACTCACAGTCTCAGCCAAGACCACCCCTCGGAAATGGAATGGGCAAGAAGCCCTCGGACAACAGTACCTCCTGTGGTACCTCAAACACAATGTCAACAATAAGCTCGCAGCCAAGCTGCTCAAGAAGTTCGATGCTCTTCCAGAAAAGGTCCAGAAAGTCACCCTTTCCACCACCCTCGCGCAAGAAGCCAAGTGCACCAACACAGAGGTATCTAAACAGTACCAAGATTTCATGGACGTCTTTGCTGACAAAGAAAACATGGAACTCCCTCCTAAACAGCCCTTTGACCACGAAGTACGTCTCCTTCCCAGCTTCATACCAAAGCGGGCCCGAAACTATTCCCTCAACCTGGAAGAACACGTGGCCTGCCAGAAGTTCATTAAAGAAAACCTTGCCAGCAGGAAGATTCAGCCGTCCAAGTCCCCTCAAGCAGCCCCTTTCTTCTTTGTCTAGAAGAAGAATGGAAAACTCCATCCATGTCAGGATTATCAATACATCAACTTGCATATGGTCAAAAATGCATACCCACTGCCCTGGATAAATGATCTCCTCGATAAGTTAAAGGGATTGTCCATCTTCACCAAACTCGATGTGCGGTGGGGATACAACAATGTCCAGATCAAGCCTGAAGACTGTTGGAAGGCAGCCCTCGTCACACCTTTTGGGCTCTTCGAACCTACCGTCATGTTCTTTGGCCTTTGCAACTCTCCAGCCACCTTTCAGGCCTACATGGACGATGCCTTCGCTGACTACATCGCCAAAGGATGGTTAGTCATCTATATGGATGACATCCTCATTCACTCCTCCGATCCCACTACCCACCATGAATGGACTCTCAAGGTCCTCCAACGTTTCCGTGAACAACACCTCTACCTTAAGCCGGAAAAGTGCCACTTCGACCTCTCGGAGGTCGAGTATCTAGGGTTAGTAGTCTCCAATGACTGCATTAAAATGGACCCTACCAAGCTCTCCACCATTGAGGATTGGAAGTCTCCCGCCAACATCTCCGCCCTATGGTCCTTCCTGGGATTCTGCAACTTCTACCGCAAGTTCATCCCAGCTTTCTCTGACATCATGTATCCCCTCCATGATCTCACTCGAAAGGGCGCCATTCGGCAGTGGGGCACCAACCAGGATCGGGCGTTCCATACTTTGAAGAATGCTTTCCTCAAGCAACCCATCCTCCATACTCCTGACCTTGCAAAACCCTTCCATGTCATGACTGACGCCTCTCTGACTGCCGCTGGGGCAGTTCTCATGCAGAAAGATGTGAACGGGGACCTCCACCCCTGTTCCTATATCTCCAAGTCGTTTGGACAGACCAAACGAAACTACGACATCTATGATCACAAACTTTTGGCAGTCATCTTCGCCCTTGAGGAGTGGTGACAATATCTCCGTGGTACCAACCATCTGGTGTCCATCCTAATGGACCACAAAAATCTTCTCTACTTCAAGGAATCCCGGAAACTCTCTCGCCGCCAAGCTCACTGGCAGATGTTCCTTCAAGACTTTGACCTTTCCTTCACCCACGTCCCTGGCACCCAGATGGGACCCGCTGACACTCTTTCCCACTGGGATATTGTTGACACTTTGGCTGACAATACCTCCACCCAACTCCTCCCGGACTCTGTCTTCTCCTGTTCTCTTGATCTCGCCATCGTTGAGAAATTTGCCTCCTCCTCCAAGGAGGACCCTCTTGTTGCCAACGCTTTAACTGCAATGTCCCTCAGGATCAGTCTCCTCCCTTGTGCCTGCCCTGATGATTGGTCTTACAACGGTACCAACTTGACCTTTCAGGGCCACCTCTATATTCCCGACGACTGCAGCGACATGCTCGTCTTCGCTGTCCACAACTCCCCTCATGGCAGCCATGCCGGGGCTGCTCGCTCCCTCACTCACCTCTCACATGACTATTGGTGGCCTGGAATGTCCACCTTTATTTGCCACTATATTGCAGGATGTGCTGTTTGCCAGCAGCACAAAGTCAACACCCACCCCACCCAACCCCCTCTTACCCTGGTCCCCACCTCTGTCACCCGCCCCTTCCAACACCTGTCTATGGATTTAATCTCTGGCCTCCCTTCTGTCAGGGGCCTAGATTCTGTTTTGGTCGTGGTGGACCACAGCCTTACTTGGGGGGTGATTTTCATCCCATGTTCCAAAACTGTGTCGGCAGCCGATGTGGCCAACCTTTTCTTCCACCATGTCTTTCCCTGGTTCGGTCTTCATGACCAAATTATCTCTGATCGAGGCCCTCAGTTTGCCTCTACCTTCACTCTGGAATTGTCCAGACTCCTCCACTACAATGTCACCCTCTCCACCGCCTACCACCCTCAAACAGACGGGGAAACTGAGTGCATCAATCAAGAACTAGAAACCTATCTCCATCTCTTCTGCCAGGAAAAACCAGAATCCTGGACCAATCTTCTCCCCATGGCTGAATTCCACCACAACTTCATGACTCATTCAGCCACCAAGCAGTCCCCGTTTTCCCTCATGATGGGATATCAACCCCGTGTCTACCCTAAAATTGGTCCGACCTTCGTACCTCACCTTGCGGACCAACTTTCCGAACTCTCCTCCGCACGAGAGGAAGCCAAATCGGCATTAACCAATTCCCAGAAGGTTATGGCTGACCGACAGCACGCTAAGTTCACCCCTTTCACCCTTGGACAGAAGGTATGGCTGGAAGCCACAAACCTTCCCATATCATCCAATCAAAAACTCTTCCCAAAATGCCACAGACCATTCCCCATCAGCAAAGTAATCTCCACTGTGACGTATGAGTTAAACCTACCACCTTCTTGGAAAATACACCTGGTCTTCCATGCGTCCCTCCTAACCCCCTATACGGAAACTGACAAACATGGCCCTAACTTTCCTCAACCACCTCCGGAGCTTACTGGTATCAAGGAAGAATATGAGGTTAGTCATATCATACAGCATAAAGGAACAGCCCGTCATCGCCACTACCTCATGGCATGGAAAGGATACCCCTTATCCGAAGCAACCTGGGAAGGTGAACTAAGTTTGGAAAATGCCTCCGAGGTCCTAAATGCTTATAAGGACCATCACCACCTCTAGTTGGGCAATCCTCTATGCCTCCCACTTGCTCTCCATCCAGTAACCCTCGTCGTTGTGTTCCCATCCACTCTGATCGTCTTCCTCCTCCCCAGCAACAAACCTTCTATGCCGCCATCCTCAACGAACCCTCCATCATTCGTGTACTTGATGCCACTATCACCTCTCACCGCAACCTCATCCTACTCGACCTGGGACAGTTATACCACACTCTCACTATCCTCTGTCAACTCCATGAAAACCTCTCCCCTACCGGGCAAACCATGCATGTCACCATGCTCACCCAGTTCATCGCCGAAGCACGACAACAAATCCTCAACCTCTTCTATCGTGAATGTCTTGGGCCAATGGTGAACCAACTTAACCCAACTATCCTCCTACCTATTCTCGAACCCCTCCTCTCCACCCTCTCCCCTGCTGAATGGAACATGTATTACCAACGGTCCTCTCCTTCCCAGAACACATCCCTTCTGTTACGACACTACCACTTCTCCTAGCGTAGTGCTAAGACTGATAGCTAACAAAGAACGTAGTAGTAGGCACTCCAAAGTAGCCTAGAGACTTATAGAAGTCCACTCAAGGGGAATGCCAGAAGATATGTGGTATTCATGTAGAACTAGCTGGGAAGCTAAGTTCTATACCTGGGTCTTACTGTAGACAACAAGCCATCCTTCAGCAATGAAATCCGCAAAGACATCGTTCATATAGGCCTGGAAGGTGGCCGGGGAATTACATAGACCGAAGAACATGACAGTGGGTTCAAAAAGCCCAAAGGGAGTGATGAAGGCAGCCTTCCAGCAGTCCTCAGGTTTGATCAAGACATTGTTATACCCCCATCGGACGTCAAGTTTCGTAAAGATGGAGGACCCCTTCAATTGGTCCAGGAGGTCATTGATCTGAGGAAGAGGATAGGCATTTTTCACTGTATGGGAATTAACATAGCAGTAATCCTGACAGGGTCGCAGTTTACCATCCTTCTTTTGGACAAAGAAGAAGGGGGCAGCTTGAGGGGATTTCGAGGGTTGAATCTTGCCATTGGCAAGATTTTCGTGGACGAATGTTCGACAGGCGGCCAGCTCCTCTGGGTTGAGTGAGTAGTTGGAGGCTCGCTTAGGAACAAAACTGGGGAGAAGCTGGATGCCATGATCGAAGGGGCGAGAAGGGGGGAGAGTCATGCTTTCTTCATCAATGAAGACATCCTGAAAGCCCTGGTACCATTGGGGTATACTGGTAGAGCGATTTGCGGTTTCCTATGCCAGGGTAGTTGAAATAGTAACTTTCCGCACATGTTCGGATAGGCGGGAAAATTGATTGAGGAGAAGGCAGGCTAGGTGGTTATCGACATCGTGATTGAGATAACGGAGGAGGTATCGTTGACCCAGTGCCTCTAGTCTGTTTTGTTTGCGTGGAGAGGTTGAAGGGCTGACGGAAACTGAACGTGTAGTCCAATTGATGGAGGGGTTCCGTTCTGCGAGCCAAGACATGCCGAGAATGACATTCTGATGTTTTCCACTAGAAAGGACAAGGAAATCCCGGTCTTCCTCATCATTGTCGATCCAGATGTGAAGACGGGTTTTAAACTTGATGTGTCCCATTTTGTTCTTGGTCCCATCCACGTTGTAAGTGATGCGGGGTTGCGATAGTTGGGTTAAAGGGAGATGATGACGGCAAGCAAAGGAGTAATCGATGAAACACACAGTGGCCCCGCAGTTGATTAAGGCGGGGGTGGATACAACGTTTTTGCTGCCCAAGGGAGTGAGGGAAAGAGGAACGAATATTGATTTCTCACTCTTAGGTACAATTACAGTGGGCAAAGATGGAGAACTCGACGTTGTCCCAAGCCTCCATTTCAAAAATCCGACTCCACTACCACCCGATTGACCTGTTCTTCGATTCCTGAATCGGCGTGGGGTTCCTCAGCGTCTTCATCGTAACAGGTTCTTAGAACACACAATACCTCCTTTCGGTCTGCGGTTGGTCCCAACTTTGAGATGTAGGCATCAAGGTCATCGGATGTGTCTGGGATGGTTTGGACGGTACGAGTTTTCTCGGAAGGGGAAGAGGGTTTAGGCTTATAGACTGGATGACCTGGATGGTTACGGCTGGAGCAGCCCACTTTATGGCAGACATAGCATCTTTGCTCACGATTGTGGCGAGCACGTTCTGGTTCCGTCAGGTGGATTCGGTTGACATCCATAGCATTGGGATCTTTTCGAGGAGCGTGGTAAGACCCCTTCTTAAGGTCACAAAGTATTTCATAGTTCTGTACTTGGTTGGACACTGCCATCTGCCATCCCTGGAGGGTTGTTGGTGTAGTCCCGACAGCGAGGTGGGAGGCAAGTTCATAAGGGAGCCCTGCGACGTAGTAGTCACACAGGACTGCTGCTTGACTGATACTGGAGAGTCCAGATAAGAGGGAAAACTTGATATTGTAGTTCTTTAACACTTCTCGAGAGATTGAACCCATCTTGATTGCCTTCAAGCGTCAGCAAGCATCCTTTGCTTTGTCTTTGGAGGAGAAAGTGGTTGTGAACTCATTTTTGAAAGTTTCCCATTTCTGGTAGGTAGCGGCATCTTCAGTGAGTTTGTTGTAATATCCTTCAGCAAAGATTTTTCCTTGTCCTTCACTCATTCAAGCAAGGGCAATAGCGACTGCCTCCCCGGGCATTAGCTTGGCCAATTTGATTTGGTTGTAGGCTTTCATTGCCTTGAGCCACCAGTTGACATCCTCAATCTTTCCTGAAAAGTCTTTGGGAAGGGCTTCTTTTCCCATATCGTCTGATGCGTCTGAGTCATAGTCTTCGTCTGAATCAGGTCCAGGTAGATGGACGTTGGGCTGTGAAGGAGAGGGTGGTCTTATGGATCGAGTAGGGTTAAAGGTGGATGAGGGGCCTGGTTGTCTGGTAGGGGTAGGGGAGGGGGAGATGAAGTGTTCGTCAGAGGAATCTGAGGGTGGGGCGATGACTTGAGATCAGCGGAATCAAGAAGCTTCATTCTGCCTGATAGTGGCAGCAGCCCTTTCTTGATTTAACTGGTATAGGTAGTACTGTCTATCCTTGGCTGAGAGGGTAGGATTCTGGAGGATTTCCTGTAGGTTGGAAATGGTGGGCAATGACGTAGTAGGGTTGCAGTGTTATAATCAGCTAGTTCTTTTGTTACGATGCTACCACTTCTCCTAGTGTAGTGCTAAGACTGATAGCTAACAAAGAACATAGTAGTAGGCACTCCAAAGTAGCCTAGAGACTTATAGAAGTCTGCTCGAGGGGAATGCCAGAAGATATGTGGTATTCGCGTAGAACTAGCTGGGGAGCTAAGTTCTACACCTGGGTCTTATATACAAGTACAGACGTGCTACGAGGCCAAAGGATCCCTTAAGGGGAGTAATCTGGAAACCGGTTGGCACGAGGTAAGGGGAAGGCATACTGGGATAAGAGAGGAACCTGGATAGGGAATAGTAGTACCAGTCCTCATGTGGAACACGAGGTGAAACGGAGACCGACATAATGGTACAGCGTACGAAGGAAGAGGGAAGGAACAATCAGTCCAAAGCACGGCAGTGCTGGCTGTGTTACAAACCAATGGTCTGGCTCTGTTCCCTAAACCCTTATCCTACACTCCGTGGTTACCGTTTCATTTCATTCTCTTTCCCAACATTGTGGATGAGCATTCCGCTCCTATGGACCACCTTTTCCTTTCCTGGTTGATCTCTTTAGATCTCCTCAGCGTTTTCCTGTGTAAAACCTAACCTTGTTCTTATCAGACAGTCGG
>JBBPNB010001006.1:0-10297 GCA_038090635.1 Rubroboletus satanas | reverse complement strand
TGAATACCTCGACGAGGTTTGTGTCATTCCCAATCCGAATGTTCTGCGCCCTCACATTTCCACATTGTAGTATAATCCTATATATGAATTTCACTCTGAACGCACGGGTATACGTCTGCAGTTGACAGATGATTACAAAGTCAGAAATGATATTCTCCGGCAGTTGCAGCGACATGCAAACAATTGGTTCGAGCTTGCTTTGAGCCGCGCACCGATAGAACTGCAGTCAACTCTTCAGGTAGTTTTTTCCCAAAAAATCCTGACGTGCAGAACACAAGTATAATGATGATTCAACAGAAATACCTTGCTGCAAGCCAATCTCTCGCTGGCTCAGACACATCTGAACTAGGCGCATCTATGGCAGAAAAATTTGCCAAAACCTTCGGGCCGCCACATCGACAATTAAGTAAGCGATGTCGCGATCAGAAACCGGGTTTCTGACATCTTCTAGCTTCACTTCGTTCCCTATCTAACTGGGAATATGATCGCGCAAAGGTGCTTGCGAGTCAGCTTGCTAGTAAAAGCTACTTTGCGGGTGAAGCAGCAGGCTTGCGGCTGGCTAGTCGGGAAGGCAAGTGATTCCGTACAAATGAAAGCTGTGGCTTATGTACGTTGAATGCAGCGCAAGACGTCTTGGACAAGGTTCCTCCGCAAAATGCAACTCTCACTGACATCTTGGCACTGAAGAAAAAGATGGAGGATACCATGAACGCTATCTTGAGGAAGACTAGTACATTGACTGTCCAAGACCTCAAACGCCTATTATTTCGTTGCGCAGCGACCCTCATAGCGTTGGATAAGGTATCTGCTAGCATTATCGTTTTGGAATCCCGTGGCTGACGACTGGTAGTGCGAATATACTCTCCTGCACTACCTTGTCACCCTACCGTTCGAGGTATTCACGCCGTCTGCCATAGTTGCTGGCATCGAGGTTTGGACGTGGGTAATAGCGGAGAAGCCAGTTGCTGAGGTTGTCCTGATAAGCGAGATTTTGGCGGCTTGGTTTGCCACTGTAAGAGACAGAAAGGGGGTTTTTTCGCAATGCCTAAAGTCAGAATTTTTAACTGGATCTTATCATAACTCCTGCAGTAACTCATGTCTCCCACAGTTACGATGATCCATTCTACCACCCAATAGGATACAGCCCCACAGACAAGGAGGAAATCGATCGTGCAACCTCCCACGCCCGACGTCTTCTTCTGCCACATACCCTTGTCCTGCAAATGTTATTCAGTCGGTTGCAAGCTGCTCGCTATCGTCGATCAACGGTTGTTTTTCTCATGCAACGGCTAGTCTTACGATCCGCCCACGCCCACAAACTGTTCAGGTGAGTTCCACATTAAAACATGTTGGATCTTCCACCGACTCTACTTCAGCACGCACCCGCTTGCCCGCGAATTGCGCTATTCCTTCCTTCTGTTTGGTTTTGAAACATTGAAGAGTTCGAATTTAGACGTCTTCTCTGAGTGTACGACGCGCGAAAACCTTTATCGTACAGCATATGCATGGTTTGCGGTTCGACCCCAGTAAGCGACTCTATTTGTCCGGAATTTTGGTTGTTTAGCCTGTTCCTAAGATGGTCGTTTGGGGCGAATCGTGTTCAAGTGGATGCTGATATCAAAGTCCTCTCAGAATTCTTCGGGCATCTTCAGACTGACTCGTTCCGAGCTCTTCTTTCGTTATCCAGCCTACCCCCTGCTCAATCAATCCCAAAAAATTCGCGTGTGTAGAAATTACCTTCTTACATGGGTCAGACTAACTCTCAACAGTCTACCAAACCCGTCTCAAGAACATCAACCATCCGCTCCGACTACTCGTGGAAAATGAGATATATCGACTCACAGTGTGGGCAAACCCTACAGATGACACGAATAGGGGACATGATCACCCTGGGACTCTTGAACGAACGATATCGGAGGTGAGATTCGGCTCAATCGCGCTCGAATATCTAATTCATGCCCGGGTAGAGCAACTGGCCCATGGTTGCACGGAGTGTGTGGGAAATAGATCCAGCTATAGCCATCCATATGATGGAACGCTTCAAAAGTCCCGCAGCACACGCCGAGGTTCAGAGGCTTGTTCGCGCGAACCCCGCTATCGCTATGCATACCCCTGAAGGTCTACGCTATCTAATTGATGATACCACGCGTGTGCATCAGAGGAGAGAGCTAAAGGTCCTGCCTTTTTTGTGTGACGTCCTAACAATAGACTAATAATGTTTGGTAGCACATCCTGCTCTGGGCCCCCGTCCCACCAGTAATCGCTGTCACCTTTTTCGAGAAAAAACACAACAATGATCCTTACTTACTTCAATATGCTCACCGTGTTCTCAAAGAACACCCAGTCGACTTGACATTTTTCTTCGTGCCGCAAGTTGTCCAGGCACTACGATTCGATGACCTCGGTGAGCTTGTTCTATATGACGAAGAGTTGCAGAAACGAACCACACTGTAGGTTATATTGCCAGATTCATTCTTGAAACCGCGATGATATCGCAGCTGTTCTGTCATCAAATCATTTGGAATATGAGGGCAAACTGCTTCAAAGACGACGCAGCAGAAATAGTATGTCCAGTTGGCGTAGTCAATGAGCAAACGTTTGAAAGTCTTTTTCCAGGAAGATCCTATGAAACCAGTCCTTGATAAGATGACCAACCTAGTGGTCGAATCATTATCAGGGGAAGCGAAGTCATTTTATGACAGAGAGTTCAAGTTTTTCCAAGAAGTTACGTCAATATCGGGAAAGCTGAGGCCGTATATAAAGAGACCTAAGCCCGAAAAGAAGGCATTTTTTTTTTCTTTTTGGCTTGACATACTCTTGACACAATCCAATCCTTTCCAAGGCAAAGATTGACGAAGAGATGGCCAAAATTCGTGTCGACGTTGGCGTTTACCTTCCTAGTAACCCAGATGGGAAGGTCGTCGACATCGACAAACTATCTGGCCGCCCGTTACAGAGTCATGCCAAGGTTAATCTCATGCACAAAGTGATATAGTCAGCTAAATCGATCATCCTCCCAGGCCCCTTTTATGGCTACATTCAAAGTAAGGAAGGAACGTATTGTAGTAGAAACGGATCCCGAGGCCCTACTGGACGGTTCCGGCGTCGAGAAACGTGAAGAATTCGATGTTTGGCAGCAAGCTATTTTCAAAGTAGGCGATGACTGTCGCCAGGATGTCCTTGCACTCCAGATTATCGCGATGTTTAAGAATGTTTTCACCAGCGTCGGTCTGACCTTGTACCTCTATCCATATAGAGTCACAGCCACCGCTCCTGGAGTAAGGTTTACTTTGCTTGAGTTGATTCAATGTGCTGATTGGGGCATATCAGTGCGGCGTGATCGACGTGGTACCAAACGCCACCTCGCGGGATGAAATGGGTCGCGCCAAAGTCAACGACCTCCTCGATTTTTTCGTTTCCAAGTATGGAGGAGAAGAAACTGTCGCTTTTCAGAGAGCTCGTCTTAACTTTATCCAGTCCATGGCGGCCTACTCTGTGGCGTGTTATATTTTGCAGATCAAGGACCGACACAATGGTAACATCATGATCGATGGCGAAGGACACATCGTCCATATTGGTGGGTTTCACGTGAAGTGACAGTATCATGTCACTTACTATATTTGCGTCAAGATTTTGGCTTCCTGTTCGACATAGATAAGTTTGTCATTCTATATTTTGCCACAAATGCTGACATGATTCGATTCGCGATATTTACGGCCTGGAGTAAGTATTCTCAAATACGAAGAGCCATTGTTGACTCACTCGTGACGCAGGGTGTCAAATTTGAGCCCAGCTCCTTCAAACTCAATCACGAAATGGTTATTCTGATGGGTGGCCGACCTTCCCAAGGATACGAACTTTTCCAGCAACTGACCGTTAAGGCTTTCCTTGCTCTACGACCTCATGCAGATCAGCTGGTTAGCACAGTGCAGCTGATGCTGGGCACTGGTCTGCCTTCTTTCAAGGGGGAAGCAACTATCAAGCGACTGAAGGATCGGTTTGTTCTTGGATTGAGCGAGCGTCAAGCTGCGGACTGGATGATGAGTATCATACGGAACGCACATGAAAATATCAGGAGTACTGCATATGATGAATTTCAACGAGTGAGCCATCTCGAATTGTGCAATCCTACTTTGCTGACCAATTACAGATTCAGAACGGTTTGTCTGCTCGCATTCTAGGCAGATGTCAGTCCTCATCCTTTCTTTTTGTGCAGGCATACCTTATAAGTGAAGTCACGCCGTCATCGTCCTGCTCGTCAGCTACACAATTTGACGTTGATGAGAAATTGACATTTCTACTATGGTATCCAAGACTAGCACTGCTGGTACTATCTAGTTCAATGTCGATCATGATAGTTCGACGTGCAACGTCAACGCTCCACCTCAGGAGTGCAGTGTTGTTCTTTTGTAGCACACTTGAGTGACTTGACGGATCTGCGTCCCCCGAACAGGAAAGACACCCACAACGGTCAACCTGCCGCGAATGCTTATCGATGGAATGAATCTGTTGTAGAACTCAGTACTCATCCACGAGCAGCTATCTCATCTCAGCCCCACGGTCGCACTCATGGAATTTTATATCAGAAACGTCGATTTCAAAGCCGATGAATGGGAAATAACGACAGCGATCGCAGGTCAGGTTCTTCATAAATGCCCTGGGCCATTTGTCACCAATCCAGAGGAACGTCTGCCTAATTTCAAGGTTCGACTGAACATGAGCCAAGCGGGGGGAGTACAGAACGACGGCACTGGAACATTCACGTTGACGAAACCGCTAGGGACCAAGTTCAAGCGTCTCAATGAGAAGGGACATATCGATGTAATGGCGAGGGAGAAAAAGCTCAAGTTCTTCCCCAATACAAACAAAGTTGGAAGATCCTGGCAACTTGAGCTCGAAAAGGCCCCTTTCATTGATCCGGAGATTGCGAGAGATCGTGAGCGGAGGATCAACGACCTCCGCGACCCATTTCTCGTTGCGCATGTTCAGATTGGTCCGTATTAGTCGACCAATTCAGCGGAGTGAATAACTTTCAACCTCTAGGTACCTTCTATCATCCGAGAGGTGCACGCCCACGAGACCCTCGTTCATTCTCGATCGAATGGGATCAAGACCTTCGCCAGGAAAGTATGGGATGGCTTTTCTTTGAGTACGAGTATAAACGCATTCGAGTCCAGGTAAGACTCGCTATCGTCAAGTTGAACGATTAGCCTCATAACCGTACTAGATTGGCGATCAATCACACGAGCAAACATTCTACAATGTCATTATTCAATTCGCGAGTATCAACAAGATGGCCATGGGACATGACTTCGGAAACCCTTGTAGGTGATCGTACTGTGGTCAAGCTGTTCCTTACAAATGACATATAGATGTCTGCTTTGATTTGTTCACGCCTCCCGTGATCCAAAAAGAGGAAATATTCCGCTCTCTTTCAGACACTGGGGAAGAAGACAAATATCGCCATCGCGTGGGATCTCTGAACGCAGGTCACGCAGTCGTTGCCCCCTATGCACATCAATTACGCATCGTGCTATACGATGCTAGTGACGACGAGTTTGGAGATGTCCTGAAGAGGTTTGAGTACTACTGCGCCACCTCGTCTCTACACCCACCAAAGCAGGGGGTGACCATAGATGCGAATGGCCGTCAAAATTTTTTTTCCCACAAGAAACTCAACGAAATTGCGACGTGGCTACGGTCCCCCCTCCTGACTTCGAATTGGCAGGTTGCATTTCAGATCGAAGCCCTTCTGCATAACGGTGCTGCAAACACGGTGGAACTGATGGAGCTTCGGCCACGTATTGAAGAGCTGACTCATCGTTTTGGGGATACAGCGGGTGACATCATGCGGCGCTTCGCGGAAAGTGCTGCCCATCGCCCCCTGGGACAGCGTATATTCGAATGTTTCGAGAGTGTCCTAAAGAAAAAACCTCAGCGTCCACGAACCTCTCCTCCTAAAGGTCGCTTTTTCTGTCACCATGTCACGTTCACACCGACCAGGCTGCTCCTGGAAGGGCCGACGATCGCTCAATCCAATAGAGTCATACGTGAATATGAAGGCTATGAGGATCATTTTCTTCGTGTCGACTTCCGTGATGAAGATCGCCTTCAATATAGGTGGGACCGAGACGTGGATGGGGCATCTTACCTGCAGGAACGTGTGGGTACGCTCCTCAAAGGAGGGTTTAATCTTGCTGGAAGGCACTTCGAGTTCTTGGGATATTCCTCGTCGTCTCTTAGGGAACATGCTGTCTGGTACCTCAGCGCGTTTCATCACCCAAAAAAGGGGACGGTGAATGCCCAGAACATCCGTGATTCCCTTGGAGACTTCAGTGGGGTTATCACGAGTCCATCCAAGTATGGCGCACGGATGGCGGTGGGTCGAACCCCAAATCCAATCGCCATTCACTGACCATTTCTTAGCAAGCCTTCTCTGGAACAGACCCATCCGTCCGCATCGGGAGGGATCAGTGGTCTGAGATACCAGACATTGAAGAGAATGACATCAACTTTACTGACGGTGTTGGAACGATATCACCACAGCTGGCAGAACTAGTCTATAGGGCCTTATGCGAGGACAATCCTACCCTTCTAGTCAACTCTATCATACCCTCCGCCGTAAGTCTTACATCTACTACTTCTAATGGCCTTCACTCGATATGTGCACAGTACCAGATTCGTTTCTTGGGATGCAAAGGTGTCGTTTCTGTGGATTCGAGATTAGAAGGGATCCACATGTGTATTCGACCTTCCATGAATAAATTTAATGTACCCGGCGAGGAATATGGAACAATAGAGATTTCCCGCGCTGTGGGCAAGCCTAACGTTCCTCACCTAAACAGGTTCGTGTTCATCTTTGCATACATATCTTCTCAGCACCTTCGTTGATTGATAGACCGTTGGTGATGGTGCTTGAAGACCGTGGTGCACCGAAGGACGTTTTCATGAAGCTTCAAGCAGATACCGTGGCCAACGCGCGAATGGCCCATGATTCTGCAGCTCTATATGCGCAGTTGCTCGAATCACGCCGGCTGTGTTACAACTACCGGCTTGCCGCGGTCCTCAGAAGACTGAACACGTTGGGACTAGAGTTAAGGCCAAACCATTTGCAGGAGCCATTAGATACGCCATTCTTCGCACGACTTCGTGCGTGCGCAATCAATCACGTACTACGCGAAGTGAAGCACGAGGCACGTATTCCGATTCCGAATAGCTACTTGCTTGTTGGAGTTGCGGACGAGGGCCCGGCGTACGTGAAGCAAGGTCTGAAGAATGTGTATTGCCTGCCCCAAGGGAAGATCTTCGGTATGTGTTCAATGCGATCGCTGAAAGTAACAAATTGAACTCATTGGCTCGAAGCGTGTGTGCAACATCCTGGAGATGAGGAGCCTCGCTACCTCCAAGGGATGTGTCTCATATACCGAAGCCCTGTCATTCATCCTGGGGACGGTGGGTCATCTCTTCCACTCTGCACTGTCCAAATTGCTGACGAACGTATAGTACAACGCGTATATGCCATTGGGTCTCCCCCTGAAGATCATTTATGTTTGTTTGGCCATCTGAAGAATGTCGTCGTATTCCCAACTGGTGGTAAGTGTGATCTCAGTTGACACCTCATGTCTCGTGTAAACATCTTGCGAAAGGAAGTTGGTCACTGCCAAATGGTTTGGGAGGAGGAGATCTCGACGGGTACGAAGTTCTCCTTTCCGTCACAGACAACAGTGTAATCCAAGATTTAGTGATATGTATGAAGTTATTCAATACGGAGATCTCCTGGTGCCCGAACACCATGACCCTGCTTCTTACGCACCAGTGCAGCCCTTTAAACTCGACAGACCTAGCACAATCGAGGATGTCTGTGACTTCATCGTCGAATACGTCAACTCAGATGTTGTGGTATGAGGGATCACTTTTTCTTTTCAAACATGGGCCGGGGGCTCATATAGATGAATCGTAGGGACTGGTTTCCAAGAAACACATTACGATTGCAGGTGAGTCGGCCCCTAAGTTGCGCAGAGTGTTGTCTTACTTAATTGTCACGACAATAGACCAATCCAAAGTATGCTCTGCTCTGCCTTTTCCGGCTGAGCTGACTTTAATGCACCGAAGCTCGGAACACTGGATCCGGATTGCCTCAAGTTGGCAGAGATGCACAGCTGGGCCGTGGATTACCCAAAGAATGGGAACAAAGTGGATATCAGGGACATGCCAAGATCGCTCATCAGATTCAAACCTGACTGGGACAAGGCAGAAGAAAATACCCCTCGGTCTTCAGATTACTACGAGTCCGATCGCGCTCTTGGTCACCTCTTCCGCAAGATTGATTTGGAGGACATGTCAAACACCCTTCCCCATCATCAGGGCAAAGCAGAGGAACAGCCAATCTCGAGGGTCCTTTGGCCGCTTGTCCGTCGTCACCTCCCAGGGTTACCTGGTCAAACACGGATGGCACGAATAGAGTCCTTGTATATGACATACCGCGAAGAGCTAACATACATGTCGAGCACGTACTCTCTATCCCAAGTAGCTGGATCTCGACTGCGCGAAGAAGAGCTCGTGATTGGAACTATCTTGGGTAAATGTACCCAAAGGCGATACCGGAGTAGCAGGTTGTACGCGATGAGGGAAAATGTGGAATTCCTTGTCCGGGAGATCAAGGAACAGCTCGTTGGAAGGCTGGAGGAACTTTCGGAGAGCGCGCTAAAGGAAAGGCTAGCTGTTGCGTGGGACGTGTGGTTATTTAGCCTTGAAAGGGCCTGCCCATCCCCTCAGGCTGGAGAAGAGTTTGGATCAGAAAGCTTTGGTCTGCTTGGGCTTGGGCTGTTATTAGAGTGCTTGGAGAGGCTCGGGAGTTTGCCACCCTTGCCAAAGCCTGTACGCGTTTGACTGGACGATATAAATACTACGCATCTTGACTCGCTAACTTTTTGCACGTCAAACCAAGTTTTATACCTTCAAGTTATCATGGCCCATGGTAATGATTCAGTCCTGTTCAATCATAATGAATGCGAGCTGAATACTTTCATCATACCATGGCAAATAGACCGTAAAAGTAAGCCCAGCTGTAGCGTCCTCGGGCTCTCGATCACTGAAAGCACAAAACCTGACAGGAAACCATGATCTGACCTCACTCGGGTAGATCCCCATTCTCTTCTTACCGAGACTTTCTGATCTCACCCGTGGCACACGCGCACAGAGCAGGGAAAGGTGACGTTTTTGGCCAAAGGAGATGACCTAGAGACCGAGCCCCTATAGAAGACAAATCGAAGTTGGAGCAACCATTTGAAGTCAGGATTACCTCCGCCTTCACCGTGGTGCGAGAGGATTTAGAAAGAACTGCTAGGGAAACAAATACATATGCGTGAGTTGTCTTACTTGACTGCATGAGAGAGAGGTATGAGACCTTGAAGTGATAAAATCCTCGGCTTACTGGGCCAGCTCGAGGAGTTACACCTTCGCAAACATGCTGGGTTTCAGACTATAAAGGAGCACCCAAACATGAACAAGGTCGTTATTTAGTGTCCCTCTGGTGGAGAGCTTTTGACAAGGTAGTGCAGGAAAAGTTTGATAGCCTATTCTCAACCTATTCTTCCCTTCTAAACGAGCTTGGTCCTTGGCGCAGACAAGTAATTCAAGCAGGAGAAGAAGCAAGTGAGTCTTCTCGTTCAAGCATATGCATAACAACCGCATATATCACTCCCTGTTAATCAGCCCAGGTTCAATCCATCCGAATGCGAAAGTCGCGCAAGGATATGATGAACGGAGCAAAACGCCGTCTAGACGAGGGTCGAGAGAAACAGCAGGTATGCTTTACTATCACAGTTTGTCGAAAACCATATTGATCGTGATAGCTCGCCACGGATGCCTCTGAGTTGATGAAGCACTATAAGGCTTTGATAATGTCTGCATGACGGCGTCTGGAGGGAAAGTACGCCTACCTGGTCCTCTCAATGTTGAAGGTTCGACTGCCCGCTGGATCACGAATGCCAGCTTACCTCATTGCTAAGGCTTTCCTGTATGTACTAGGCTACATGAATTACTCTTGAGAGTGAGCCGAATGCCAGCTGCTCCACAACTACGAGTGAACCTACTAAGCAAGGCAAGTTGAATTCAAGAATAAAGGCATTTTACTATGGAAAAATACGCACAAGTTCGCAGTCAAAGCGCTTTATGTACTTGTGCCTCGTTTGTATCGGGCTCAGATCCGGTTGTAGGCTCAAATACTCAGACACAAACACCCTTAGCATGAGGTTCCAACGTCTCATGGTCGATATATCGAGAGCGGTTGCATCGT
>JBBPNB010001005.1:0-10311 GCA_038090635.1 Rubroboletus satanas | reverse complement strand
CAGTATAGATGTTGTGGGCTTCATCAATGTGCAGGTGCCGGATTTTTCGCGAAGGTATCATCTTGTCGTATGAGTCGGGCACGTCGAGGAAAATGTCTGCGTGGTATCTTTCGCACTCGAGTACCTAACGATTTGACCACGATCATGACGTTCATAATGTTGAAGTACTGTTAGATGTTATAACTGAGTGACTTGAAGCCGTTTTAAAGGCGAGATTGTGACTGAAAGTGTCCGGTCAGAGTAGCAAAGGGATTAGTTGGCACAGGGTCTTTCCACTGCCCGTGCCGGCAGTGACTATGGAATCTTTGTCATGCAGGATAGCGAGTGAAGCTTCAAGTTGAAGAGTACGTAGAACGATTGTGTGCGAGCTGAGGTGGTGAACGATTAAAGACGCTCGGAGAGCATCTATGGTATCAATAAGTTCAGATAGCGTTGCGATGGATTCGGTCGGGAGCCAAGTACCGATATCTTCCAGCGCACGGTGCTGTAGTTCGTCCAGTGAGTAACCAAGTATAGTCTGTGTTACGGAGGCAGTCGATTGATGCGCGTTCATGGAGGTCCGAGTCGAAGAGCGACCACCATTATAATCTAAGGAATTATTTCCTCTTCGATTTCAAATTGGATAATCTCGCGTTTTTTGATTGGTCAAAAATCAAAAAACGTGGGAATCCGCGCAGCCCCCTGAATCCGAACGACTTTTACCAGACCGTCTATCGATGGACTGCCTCATCGGGATCGACGGCAGCCTCATAGGCTGGTCACCAGACTAGTCTCAAAGGCTGCCCGTGATGTCATACTTATCGAGGACGTAGTGCCCATCGACAACGATGTCCCAGGAAATCCCGACGTTATGAGACGCTAGCGCCAGGTTCCCAGCAGGTAATGGCCCTGAACCCACAGCTGAGGTACTTTGTGAGGTCAGCGACACGTTCAATGCAAGCTCTGGTGAGTAGAATGGGTCACTCATGCTGAAATCAGACACCAGGATGCAGTGCCTATGTAGATGTGCATCATATTACTATGTAAGTCGACGACTGAAAATTCGCATCTGAACATGGAAACTCACGTCTCCGCCAAAAGCTCCGGTATTGTCTTGCACTCAATGCGAAGCCGACGCTCTAGGCGCTCTTGATCAAGATGTTCCTCACGGTGGCTGATCTGACCGATGACGATGATTTCGAGCCGCTCGTCGAATCAACACTTTTCGGGATCCCCATGCATGCATAGTATGTTGTCAAGTTATCTTCGAACCGGCGCCGAGAGTGAAACATTTGGCTCACATAGTGTACAAGATTTGCTGGGGATGAGAGTCTGGTGACCAGAACGTCTGAGGTAAACCGCAAAAACTTCCGCTCATAGTTAGAGATGATAAAAATAATGTATAATAAGTTTTATGGAGTTGTGCGCAAAGCCGTGACAAGTCACCTGAAGCTCAAAGTACTGGAAGGTCACTGAAATCGGCTTTGGGATGTTCCAAGTTTGGTTAGTATGGAGGTGGGGAATGACGGGGGCATAGATCGAGCTCATCCTTTAGCTTTACGTCTTGGGTGATGACTTCGTGACCTGCTTGATCTTCGCCAGCTCTTCTGTGCTGCATGCCTCATACTGGTTCGTGCATGACCCTCAGTACCTCGTCACCCCCCTTCAAAGCTCAAGCGCTCAACAACCGCCGACACACTCTGGACACACCTGAGTTGGAATTCATACTTGTTTGCCGACTCGTTCTGCAAAGTATCCTGACCAACGACACAACCTGATATTTCAACATTGACAACACAACTTTGATCCACCCTTAACGGTCTTTCTATTCTCTGACATGTCCCAAGTGGCACTCCCGAATGTGCCTAACAAAGTTCTTGCGTTTCCCCCACTTGCAACATCCCCCCCACCGGCAGTAAACCGGGATATCTTCACCCAAATTCCTAATTCCATGATACTTCTTGAAATGTACCGAAGCGTTCGTGCATTGGATCTGAACACCACACGTCCTGGCGTTACCCTCACAAGTCCATTCACAAGGCGCCGTTGTCGAGCATAAGTGGGTGATCTGTATTGCGGTCACATGGGGATGCGCTTCATGCGATCTCCGAGTCATAGCTCCGGGGGTCTGAGTCACGTGTAAAAAATACGCAATAAGTAGCGCGGTCGCAAAACGCAAGCACCCTGCTTACATTCTTGATCTTTGCATCGAGGCTATGGCCCCCCGCCACGGGAGCGGCGTCGTTCTGCACATGGTATTTATTAGTTTGTCGGGCGCACAATCACACCACGTCCTCATACATACCAAAAGAACCGGTACGGCAACTATGGTGGGGTTAGCGGTCCCAAATAATTCTTCTATTTCACGGTCAAGTTCTCTTTGGGATGAAGGCGGCGTAGGCCACGAGAGGACCGTGCTGCAAGGAGGTACAGGGTAGCGATTCATATATGCGTCGGCCCACTGCACATCCGCAGAGCTTTGTAGGATCTGTCGTAAATGTTCAGTAGGTATGATGGAATGTGAAGGTATCTTGCTAACATCCTCGAGCTCTGTACAGGGACAATTGTCGTTGGTGGTAGGATACTTGTTAACCTATCAAATACTTGAGAACCAGACTTGGGAACGAAAGTATATCCTAGAGCGCACGGGGGAGATTGACACGGGAGCCATGGTGGGGCTGACAGTCTCGTACGTCGAGTCCTGTGCATAGCATGGTTCACATTGAGATGGAGTGAACATGGTTGGGGGAATTGCGATGGTGAGTAGCACGAGTTGCAACTTCGCAGTACATTTATGTGGGTGTACGTTGAACGAAGGACCCTCCAAACTTCTAGCGATAATTGTTGAACGACACGTGGAATCAAGGAGGGGGGACCTAGGCAGCATCTCGCACTGGTTTCGCATGAACGGATCATCCTTCAAGCTTCACATGCGCCTCCATGACGCACCTATGTAATGTAATTTCATCTGAAGGGAGACCCAATACCTCGCAGAGAGGGTGAGGTGAGGGCCGCTATCGGAGTGTGGCAGAACCAACTTGGTCGGTAGTGGTCGTCGCCAAGAATGAATGCACCCGTACTGTGATTGGAGGACGGCGAGGGAAAAAAGGGCCCTTCGTTTTTTTTCCCGTCGTCCACTTTTCCTCAACCTGAAATCAGTATAGCCATGGCCCCCCGCTTCTTCCAAGCTCTGGGGAGCGGTATCGCACTGTTGGGGCGAAACTGTGGATTTCCCGGTCACTTCCGAAGCCACGTCGTCTCGCCTAACGGTGATCCTGGTAGTAAGATAACCACTCCAAACCATATGAAATGGAGAGGATGGAACAAGGATGCAACGAGGCATGTTCTACCTTCTTCGATCGAAAATCTCATATTACATGACTCATAAAGGCTTGGTCAACAGGTCACGTGGTCACCAATTCTCATCTCTGACCTCAGCTTGGCACAGGCAGAGTCCAGACATACAGACTGTTGACTATGCAGGACAATCTAACGAGTCTGAGGGCCCTTCCCCCGCTTCTCCGATCGCCGCGCAAATGTACCGAATCCTGCAATTGCGGGACGCGGCGATAGCCTACTATCGACTGCGGAACTGGCCATTATACAGCCACACGGAACTTGGTCCGAGCGAAGTCTGGAGATCGCGAGGTCCCCCTAAACAAGGCTCGGCCGCAATATTGTGGCCTTTTCGAAAAAGTGGATTCGTTTCCGTTAATCTACGCCCAAGTCTACGCCGGTTCCCAGAAGGTTAATGGCGGTACCCAGGTGTCGTGAGCGGGCAGGCAAACGGAGAAGCTCTCCATGGGTTGGCGTCGGACAGCGGAAAATCTCACACAGCGACAGAGTTGAGATCGTTGAGACTCAGACAGTGCAACTTACAACACAGCATGTGTTTTTCGAATTATAGATACTTAGAGATTGGTGGTACCCCTGCCGCGAGCCGGCATATGCAGTGCCTTTATACCCGCATACTTGAACACGGGCACTATTCAAAACTCCAGCGGTAATTGTTGGAGAGCGGGGCGACACGAGGAGCCAATGAGGCAGATACCAACTTAATCGAATCGCGTGAATGAACCATCCGCCACATCCAAGTTACTTCTGACCTTAAGTGGCGTGTTTTGGAACGTGATTTCCATCGCTGAATCAAGCACCAATGGTGAACTTTACGGAACCAAAAACGTCGGAATCACGGAGCTGGGCCTCCTTACTTTCTATGACCGGCTTCAAGCCTCCCTGCCTGCATTCCGGTGTTCTCATCGGAGGCTCGCCCAACACGCCTGAGCTTCCTTTCATCGCCCAAACACTCCACTCGCTCGGGTTCAAGCTCTATGTCTCCTCGCCGGTCATCAAGGGAAGACTATGTTGCCCGTCAGAATGCAGTGGATTTTGGGCTGCCGTTGTTCGTTTACTCGGTCGCAGACCTAGCTCTTCCTCCTCCGCCTACTGCTGCTGAAGCCTGGTACATACTTTCAAGCTGAACAGGCCACGTACCGGGTACACCATCACAGTGGCATGGATTTTGGAGTGGTAGAATATGTACATACCTTGTATGAATGTACTTACTTGAATCACGATGATGGGACGTTTATCATGGTTGCCACAGCTCACCAGTCCATCCCGCTCCATTGACTAGCACTACTGTCATGCCACCCAGACAAGATGCACTCCTTCCAATCCAAAACATATATGTAGCATTTCTGGAACTCGGAGAGAGGGTTAACACCGCTTTGAGGACCCAGCTTGGAGATGCAGCACGTCTGAATGAGCAAAAGCGGATATGTCTGCAGTTCCTTGCTCAGATCAACCAAGTGCGTATCATGTCGGACTCATTGTAGCCACCCCTTCAAGCTCAATACTAGCATTTACCTGTAATACCACCGGCCAACCGGGAGGTCATTCTCTCGAGTGTGGCACAGATGACTGAGTCATTAGACAACGCAATCACCACATCATCCGACACTCCTGATGGTCCACCCATTATCCTTGGTGCACGGGAGCCCCCTAGTGGTTCTGGGCGACCCAAGGTAGACATTGATCCCCAAGACCTGGCCATGTTAGTGTCAGGCCGTCGAGTCACTCACGAACAACTGGCAAACCTTTACAACTGCCACCCTCGAACAATCCGCCGACGCCTCGTTGAGTACGGACTGTCAGCACCTGGTCCGCCTGTGTATACCACCCAGACAGAAGCTGACGGAACAGCTACTCGCATCTATCAGCCTGGGTCTTCATCTGACCTCTCAGTACTGCCTGACGACCAACTCGATGCCCTGGTCTTATCAATCTATCACCAATTCCCTTCCTTTGGTCGCAGAATGCTCGATGGCTACCTCTTGCAGTTGGGGCAGCGAGTGCCTCGTAGTAGATTAGAGGTGTCATATCTCCGAGTCATTGGCCCACCAAGAGCAGCTTTTGGGTCACGCCGGATTCAGCGGCGGGTGTATACAGTCTCAGGACCAATGGCACTGGTTCATCATGATGGACAGCACGGTAGGTATATCTGGCCCTGACCAAATATTGTACTTATAGTACACTTTCAGGACTGATCCGTTGGCGGATTGTTATTCATGCATTCATCGATGGTTTTTCACGGTTCGTTCTTGGGATACGTGCATCTGACAATAACCGCGCAGAAACAGTTCTTGCATTGTTTGAAGACATTGCAGACGTTCATGGTTACCCCAGCCGTGTACGTGGAGATCACGGTACAGAGAATTTGTTAGTTGCAGCCCGCATGGAAGAGGTCAGAGGGGTGGAACGTGGGTCATATATTTGGGGACGGTAGAGTGCCACAGCATAGTTCAGTTTGGAGCATGGCCTTACATAAGTCTAGGAGCGTGCATAACATCCGCATCGAAAGGTTGTGGGTGGATGTCACGAGCGGTTTTGGACTCAAATGGAAGGAGTTCTTTCAGAGGCTGGAGGCGTATGACAGTCTGGACATCAACAATCAGGCTCACATCTGGCTGCTACACAACTTGTTCCTTCCGACTATCAACGACGAAGCAGAACAATGGGCAGCTACTTGGAACCACCATGTTATTGGCCGACGTGGAGAACCTCACCTCTCACCACACCATATGTTTCTACACGGAGTCCTTGAACATGGACAGCGCAGCATTTTTCTGAATCCCGATGATAGCGAGGATGTTGGTGACATCGAAGGATACGGAATTGACTGGAATGACCTTGACAATCACCGCATCCAAGAACACCACGATGCCAATAACCTGGATGATGCAGGTCATAACGGTGATGGCACAAATCCTTTCGTCCACAATCAACCAGACCAGTTGTCACATGTCGAGATCCCATTCACTTCCTGTCCATTCAATAATCAAGCACAGCTTGATGAGTTTCAACGTCGCTTACAGCCACTCTTAGACCACAGGCGATTGGACATGGAGTCTCAACGCCTCCTTTGGATTGATGCACTAGCAATTGCAGTCGTTGTTGGAGTGCAATAGGTAGTATTCTAATCAGCCTCACTAGCAACATCAGCTTACCCAATTCATAAAGAAGTGCACAACAACATGGCATGGAGGGTGGGCAAGCACGAGCACATGGCAAGGCAATGGCAAGGACTCAGAGTCTCAGATGAGGGTGAGGGTGAAGGTGAGAGGAGGAGAGGGCAATTGGTGGCACCCTTGTGCCATTTCTGAGGGGGTTTCCTGGCCGTCTTGGCGTCGCAGGTCTCTCCATACCTCCAACTCGCCAAGGGTCCCTTTTGGCCTTGGAGACCCGGATTTAAGTGAAATATTATAAAATTTAAAATTTAAAGCAAAAGTAAAATTTAAATTTAAAGTGAAAGTGAAAACAAAAACAAAAAACGAAAGCGAAAGCGAAAGCGAAAAACGAAAACGAAAACGAAAGCGAAAAACGAAAACGAAAACGAAAGCGAAAAACGAAAACGAAAGCGAAAGACGAAAGCGAAAAGACGAAAACGAAAATCGAAAGCGAAAGCGAAAAACGAAATCGAAAGCGGAGTCAAAAATCGAAAGCGAAAGCAACATCAAAAATTTGAAAACCAAACAACGGAAGTGGAAGTCGCTCATAGTGAAAGCGAAGAACCAAAAATTGAAAGTCGAAATAGCTAAAATTTGAAAGTGAAAACCAAAGATAAGGCACTTGGAAATCAAAAATTGTTTTGTCCGGCCAGGTCCGTCAAAGAGTATCGTAGTATCGAATTATATTTCTTCTTCACCGGTCTACCCAGAAAATGATTGCTGTGCTTCCTGAGTCGAATAGTATCATTTCCATCGAATTCTGGCTGCGCGTTGACGTTGAGGTATAGCCATGGTTGACGGAAGATGAGGTATTATTGCACATATTTCCCACGGGGTCAAGTTGTCTAAAAAAAGACGATACACGAGATCGCGCAGTTTATTCTGACCAAATTTTTGAGTATGCGTTTACTACCCCTGGCAAATATGTGTTTACTACTCTCCCACCTGGCGAATATGCGTTTTACTACCTCTTCCACCTCCCGGCGAATGTGAAATCCTTGATCACACCGGCGAGATCCAGAGATCATGAAAGTACAGTTTGGAAATCCTCGTTCTAAGCACGCCTAGGAAACCCTTGTTCCATTATTTGCACCGTTGGGCGAGATGACGTGCCTCGGAAGAAGGGCTGAAGGGGTGACCGGGATTATGTATGTAATTTCGTTCCAACAGTGCTACACCCCTGGCCAGGGGAAGCAGCGGCCGTGGTTACTGTATGTGCTTGTACTAATTCCAAGTTCAGAAAAAGTGAACGACAGAAAGAAAAACGAAGATGAAATCATTCGCACGATCAACGTGTCTTCCTAGGTCCTTAACTCGATTTTCCGTGTCATCCCGCTCCCCAATAATTATCGCTGGAGCTTTGGAGGGCTTTTGTGTTAATGGACGCCGACATGAAGTGCCTTGCGAAGCTGCAACTCATCGCAATACCCCTCGCCATGTCCACTCCACTTCAACGTGGACCATGCCATGCACAGGACTTGATGTACGAGACTGTCAGCCCTACCATGGCTCCCGTGTCGATCCCCCCCGTGCGTTCTAGGATGTACTTTCGTTCTTAATTCCGGTTCTCAAGCACTTGACAGGTTAACGAGTATCCTACCACCAACGACAACTGTCCTTGTGCAGAGCTCGAGGATGTTAGCAAACTACTTTCACACTCTACCATACCTACTGAACATTTACCACGGATCCTACAAAGTTCTGTGGATGTGCCGTGGGCCGACGCATATATGAATCGCTACCCTGTGCCTCATTGCAGCACGGTCTTCTCGTGGCCTATGTCCCCTTCAAACCAAAGAGTACTTTACCGTGAAGTGGACGAATTATTCGGGACCGCTAATTCCACCGGTTCCTTTGATATGTATGAGGACGTGATGTGATTGCGTGCGCACCCGACAGACTAATGCATACCACATGTAGAACGACGCCGCTCCCGTGGCGGGGGACCATAGCCCTGGTGCAGAGATCGAGGATGTAAGCAGGGTGCTTGCGCTTTGCGACCACGCTACTTATTGCATATTTTTACAGGTTACTCGGACCCCTGGAGCTACGAGGTTGCTTGATGCGCATCCCCATGTGACCACAATACAGATCGCCCACTCATGCTCGACAACGGCGCCTTGCGAATGGACTGATGAAGGTAACACCGAGACGTGTGGTGCTCAGATCGAAGTGGCATGAGTTGCGGCTTCACAGTGCATTTACCATTGACGGGAGGGCCCCTCCCAAGCTCCAGCGATAATTACAAGAGGGCGGGTGACATGTGGAACACAGTAAGGATTCGTCGGTAGACGCGTGGTTGTGAGAGTGATTCCATGCCTCATGCACATGTCCATCCACGACACGCATATGCGACCGTGCGACGTCGTCGGATGTTGCGAGATGGATTTACCCGTAACACGTCGTGAAGACAAACCCTTTGTGTGAATCCTGTGTGAGACCGTGGATTTCCCCATCTTCGGCTCAACTTCCCACTCAAGTATTTGCTCCTGCATGAGGGCAGCTTGAGTACACTCGGTCGTCGTGCTCATGTCCGACTCGTCTTGACCGCTTGAGTGCATTTTATAAATCGAGAATAGATGTTACTTTACTCCCACATTCTCCATTTTCAGATCAAGGACCCCACAGCTACCTACTACCACAACTCGTTTAAGTACGTATCGCCTTTAGAGCGTCACCCCAAATTGATCTAGAAGCATGACACTGGCACACCGCCCTCAACTCGGTACTTCACTAAATACACGTCCATTCAACACATTTGTTTACCGCACAGCGTGGTTGCTGGCGGGGCTTCTACCAGGAACATTAAGCTCGGATCTTCGAAACTTGCTGTCAAGGATCTCACTGATGCGGCTTTTCCCGGACATTGATTATCATGCCATCAATTAGATACAATGCACATACTGCATCAAGTACTTGTAGCTCTCATAGCGCAATCAACTTGTCTATGTTAAAGCTAGGCGGTGTCGGAATATTCCAGAAGTGTGGGGATCAGTGAGAATTCGTGATCGCCGCTTTGAGCAGGTTAAGGGCGTAGCGTCCTTTACGTCTTTTCCTCCTCGGAAATTGTTTTCTCCTTCATGTTGCGGCTGGGCGGGGCCTGAATCCAGCAGTACGACGACCAGTGAGGATTCGTGACCACATTCACCTCCCGCTCTCCATGTCCACTGGGTCGTCACGCTTCTATCGGGGCCTGGTCCCCTCAGTGGATCGTGTCGCAACTCTCCCCCCGTGGTACGCGCTTGGTAATTCGTACCGCAGGACATCTGTGGGGCACGTTCCGTCGGCGTCTTCGTACAGGTTCTCATCCTCCTTTAGTCCAACCTATGTATCTTATTCTTCTTTTTGCCTGAGCATCTCTACTCCTTACTTGTTGGTACTCGGGACGTCCGAAACGACCGAAGCGACCTTTTGGGAAGGGCACGTGCGCGACTACCTGTGTGTGATAGGGGTGGTACTACTAATGTTAAGCGTGTATAAGCAGCACTCGCGAGACTCACTGGAAAGAGACTTAAGTGCTGTGCGCAGTGGGCCGTCACGGCCCATCACAGCCCGGCGCAGGAGGGATTTTTCGCCAAGGTCGAAAATTGTTGAATGGTCGACATGGTCGACACGTTCCATAGACTGAACCCTTGTTTTTGTGGTATACGATACGATAACTCTTCGACATTCATGCTAATCGCCCCTTTGCGCCGGCGCCTAAAAGTAAATGCGGGATTTGTGCCGTTGAACCCAGCACATCAAGCAAACCAGCAAAATGTATAAAGAACGATAAAGAACCCGTCACACCACCGTATGACGGCCGGAATTGCTGCGAACAGTG
>JBBPNB010001003.1:0-10341 GCA_038090635.1 Rubroboletus satanas | reverse complement strand
GGAGGGGATTATTCCATTGGATGATGATACCTTAGCACAGCAACATGCTCCTGGCAATGCCACACAGCCACTAACAACAAACACTGCCGTGCCTCATGTCATACAGCCAATATCAAAGCAAGCCACACTTGCCAATGTGCCATCAGTCATGCCACCCAACCCACCAGTACCTTCCAATGTACCTGAGTTATGCCCGCAGCGCATCTGCAAGCCTAGCCAGCACATCCTCAACATCATCAGTGGCAAGGCTGATATCACCACCATCCCTTGTGGTATCCAAGTTCCAGCTCCCATCCCAGATGACCCAGCACTAGAGCCAAATGAGCCAACCACCTTCGAGGCCAAAGGCACAAATGAGCATATCCTAGCAGTGATTGATGAAAGGTACACCCAGGACTTTGATAAGCATGAACTAACTATGCTCGTTGAACAAGGCACTGTCACTGGAGAAGTGCTCAAGCCCACGATGCTCACTGACACTCACCACTGCTCTGATTGGCCACAATGGGAGCGTGGCATCCGTGAAGAGCTTGAAATGCTCAACAAGGCAGGTACCTGGGAGCTCGTCAACCTCCCCTTGAGCACCAACTTAGTGGAATCTAAATGGGTATTCCGTGCGAAAAAGAACACTGCAGCCACATTGTGCGTCACAAGGCACACCTCATCGCCCAAGGATTTTCACAGGTATCCGGTGTCAATTACTTCAACACATATGCCCCCGTTGTCAAGCTCACATCAATCCACACAGTACTTGCCCTCGCTGCTCGACAGAACCTTGAGCTACACCAAATTGACATCAAAGGCATGTATCTCAATGGCAAATTACAAAATGATGAAGTCATCTACATGTGCCAACCGCCTGGATATGCTGAGCCAAACCACCCACACTGTGTGTGTCACCTATGAAAAACATTGTACAGATTAAAGCAAAGCAGCAGCAGCTGGTACCAACATCTGGTGGAGATCTTGGTAACTATGATGAGATTCAAACAATGCAAGGTCGATCAAGCTGTATTCATCAAACGGACAAATAATATACTCATTATTATTGTCATGCATGTTGATGACTGCACCATCACTGCCACCACCCTCAAGCTCATCAACACTGTCAAAGCCAAGCTTAGCCGCTTCGTTGAGGTAACAGACCTCGGCGAACTCCATTAGCTTCTTGGTATTGAAGTCACATGAGACTGCAACGAGCGCTCTCTCTCTCACTCTCAGAAGACATACATTGAATCCATCCTCCACCGTTTTAACTTTGACGAGTTGAAACTGATCCCAATGCCCATGGATCCCAGCACCAAACTCAGCATCATCTAATCCCCTTTGATAGCCGCTGAGTATGCTGCAATGCACCACATACCATATCAAGAAGCAGTCAGATCACTCATGTACACAGCGCTCAGAACCAGACCAGATATCTCATATGCCATCTCACAGGTATCCCATTTTTCGTCCAACTGTGGTCAAGCGCACTGGGACACAGTTAAGTATATTTACCACTACCTAGCAGGGACAAAAACTTTACAGCTAACATATGGAGGGAGAGAAAACCCTTTTGTGGGCTACACAGATGTAGATGGCAGTGTTATTGAAGATCGCTGCACCATATCCGGCTACACTTTCCTTGTCGATGGAGGTGCCATGTCATGAAACTCCAAATGTCAAGAGATCATCTCATTATCCACCATCAAGAGCGAGTACATCACTACAACACACATCGCCAAGGAGGTGCTTTGGCTTTGATCTCTTATAGCCAAAATGTTTGTCGCTATCTCCAAGCCCACCACTGTCTTCTCAGATAACCAATCAGCCATTGCACTAGCTAAAGATCATCAGTATCATGCTTGCACTAAGCACATCAATGTGTGTTTCCATTTTATCCGATGGGTCATTGACGATGGAAAAATATGTCTCATTTTCTGTCTGACTGGAGAAATGGTGGCTGACACATTCACCAAGGTGCTCCCCTCACCAAAGGTCAAACATTTTGCATCCAAGCTCGGGCTCCACACAGCTTGAGGGGGAGTGTTGGAATAAACAAGTGTGCATGTCACCACTTGTTGGACCAACTGCCATCATTTCTCAGATCACAAACTGCATTCTCCGTACCTACGCTACAATGTTTATAGTGTACTTGCCTATTTTCTTTTGTTCTTGACCCTTCATACTGTAGCTTAACCTTTTATATTCAATGCTCCAAGCCAAACGTATATAGTTTCGTGCTCGATAGCACTTCCCTCAGTCTGTTTCCCGCATGCGACGAAGGTGAGTTTCCTGTATACTATAATACCTCTAATCATACTCACTTCGTACTTAGTTATCATATCAGGTGAATATATAGTCTAGTCCATTTCCTGCACGCGACTGAGTTATCATATCAGATCCTCATAACTTCACATATTCACCTATGAAAAAGGCAGAGATGCCCAAGCTATAGTACATTAGCTATAGGTAAAATAGAGAAAGAAAAAGACTCATCTCAGCTGCTGCCAGAGATGGTGGTAAACGACTGAGGTGTGTCTTAGTAAGAAAATAACATATATGTATGTGTTGTGGGCAGAGGTGTACTTGTATTATGTCATATGTAATATCAAATAAATAGTCCAAGTAAAGTAGAAGCCAATTCTGAATGTTCCAAGTTTAGAAGAGTGTGGGAAAGTTCTGAAACCAGTTCTGGAATGATTCCAAGACTATTCCAAGATGACAATCTCAGAACCCTCAGAAGAGTGCAGGAAAAAACCTCAGAATGCTTTAGAGTAGTTTCGAGTCTGTTCCGAGTTTGTTCTGAGATGACAATTTCGGAACTCTCAGAATAGCATGGGAAATATCCTTGGAATGCTTCAGAATGGTAGGGTCAGAATGTCAACTCAAAATGGTTGTTCCAGGGTTGGAAATGTCAGAACAGGAAAGACTTGAGATTGGATTATTATTGAATACTGTCACTGGGGAGCTGAGTTCTACACCAGAGGTTTATATAGATACAGGGTTGTACTACAAGGCTAGAGGATCCCAAAAGGGGAAGAGCCTCAAGGGAGCTGATAGGCATAACATGAGAATAAAGTGAGGCAAGGCAGTGTTGGTTCCTAGCAAATAGAAATGAAGATGGAACTAACTGTATGGTACAGAAGAAGGTTGGGTTTAATAGAAGGAAGGCTGTGTCAATCATGGAGATTAACACAGGAAAGGAAGAGTGGTCCAAAGTAATGGTATACCCATCCACAGGGAACAGCTAACTCAAGTTATCATAAAGGTAGGGAGGAAAGAAGACCGGAAACAGGCTGAACCAAAGGTTTATAACACTGCTCCCTGGATGGGGATGTGGTGGAGAGTGTTCTCACATGGTAAGATGGCTGGGCTAGTGCTGGAGAGGGATTCCCTGGGTAACCAGGGTAGTTCCTTGAGTGGCATCCCTTCTTCTTGCAGACGAAGCATCCTCTGCTTCAATGGAGTTTGCTTCGTTCTACTGAAGAGATGGTGAGGCAGTTCACCTGCATGGCATTAGGATCATGCTGATGCTGATTTTTCAAGGCAGGAGCAGATCTTGTCTTGAGGCTGTTCATCCATTGCTGTCTGGATTCTGCATCAGCTGCAGCTTTATAAACTTCCTCTATGTTGGTGGCCTTTTTGAAGATTTTGACCCATATCAATTCTTGAGCAATGTACGGATCAATTCCTCAAAGGAACCACTCTTCTAGGGCATGGATTTGGTTGTTAAGTCCAGAACAGACTGCTAAGACCAAGAAGTCAGAAATAAACTTCTCAAAGCCTTGAGTAGATCTGATGTCCTGAGTGAGGGTAGTGAGGCTAACTCGAGACAATTTAGCACTGTCATAGGGAGAGAAGGCCAATTTGAAGGCTTTAAAGATCTTCCCTAAGGTCTTGTTAGCACCAAGTATGGTCGCGTCGTTGAGTTTGGTGCACCAGGCTTCTGTGAAAGCCTTTTCTTGTCCCTTGTTCATCCTTTTAAGAAGAATGTACATCTTGACCATGTTGGTATATTTCAGTTCATGAAGGGCAAAAAATCCCTTCATGGCAAGCAATCATCTATAAGCATTCTGGAGCTCTTCTGAGAACTCCTCTGAGAGGGTGGCTTTAATCTCTCCTGTCATGTTGTCTTTGTTATTGTCATTGTCAGAGGGAAAGAGGTCTGATCCTCCTGGGCTAGGAGGATTACTGGAGTGTGGGGGATCTGGCTTCCAGAGAGGGGAGTCTATTTCAATAGGTTCTCTGCCTTCTTCAACTGATGTAGGCAGTTGAGTGGAAACGGCTGATGGGGTCTTGGGCTGATAGGGGGAATCACCTGAGGAAGCGCAGGAGATGGAAGGGGTGGGAGATGTGCAGGGTGGTGATTAAGGTTGATAGTGAGATGGGGGAGGAACAGTAGACCTGGAGGAACCAAAGATTCTTCTTGACAATGTGTGTTTGGGAACGGTGGCAAATTGGGAATGAGTAGTAGATCTGACTGGGCTGGCTACTCTCTCTTCCTCATCTTCTTTAGGGTCTCTTGTAAGAATCTGAGACAGGCTGATGCAGTGCATGGTGATGAATGAGGGCTACTATCTGGTAGCCAGAATAGAGAGAATTGGGTGATGGTAACACCAACAAAAAGGAATCTTGATCTTTTGTTATGCAAGTTCATATCAATCTCGAACCAGTGGTATTCTGGTGAAGTCCTCTATTTGCTTGAGGAATGAGTGTTGAAGGGGTCAGGTCTTCAACACATATTACCTGAGGAGAATGGGGACTCCAAGGGTAATAGCACCAGATACTCGAGAGTAGTGACTGGTGAAGATCTAGTGCACTAGCCTAGTGTATACATGGGACTGACCACGTAGCAATCCACATATGGAGAGGCTCTTCACCAGAATGCCAAGTGCACTGGCTCCCAATGGGTGGTACTATGTCAGGGGGACAGTACCCTGCCTAAGCAAAGGCTTAGATGCGAGGTTAAAGATTAACCTGGCTAAGGCTGATCGCAAGACATGGTGATAGAAGCAGAGAAGATAGAAACGAGATGGTGATCAGGCTTCACAGCAAATCAAAAGTATCAACAGAGAATGGCGTAGATCAAGAGTAAGGAAGAGAAGTGTTACAGCTAAGTCTGAACTTAAATACTAATCTAGGTAGTTTAGGGGAGGTATCTACTACCTATATTAGGACAGCACATATCGGGTGAGATCTAATTGGAATCAGATCTGTGTGAAATGAGGGGAACATGAGGCATCATGTGGCAGAACAACGCTGAACTGAGATGTGTCCATATGTGAAATGGAAAGCATATGAAATACTATATATACAGGGTCTGTGGGGTTTCCCTGGGGAATCCCTGGTAAGTCCCTTCCCTAAGGGTTGAATATGTTGGTGTTCATGAAGTCATCCCAGAGGTCATCTGAGATGAGTCTGCTGTTGCTGAGATCACACAGGTCATTGAGGAGCTCTCTACCAAGGGAGCGGATGAGTGGATGGTCCTTTGGTAGAGAAAAAGAGGTGGGGGTAAACGTAACCGTAACATATTATATATCATAATACCAAATTCCTGAAAGGCCCCCTTCATTGTGGAGAGCAGGGGAATCTAAATGACATGGAAAATGTGTGGGAAATCAATCTGGAACTTAGGAGATTTGCAAAAACACATTAGGAACACAATAATGCAGTGCTTAGATGGTGCTAGCAAAGGAGAGTTGACTATTTTGAGACACTAGAAACTAGTCTGAGTATTGTTCCTAGCATTTTGTTGTATTAAAATGTTCAAAAAGCGAAATTTTCATTGAAGCTTGTTACAACCCAACAATCTCCATACGATTATTACCCGTTCTCATTCACTCCCACTCCAACTTACGCTTTACCCTTCTCCCATTCTTAACTACCATACGCAGCCGGCACTGCCGTGCTTCGGACTGATGGCTCTTTCACTCTTCCTTCATACGCTGTACCAATACGCCAGTCCCCGTTTCACCTTGTGTTCCACACGAGGACCAGTACTACTATTCCCTATCCAGATTCCTTTCTTATCCCAGTATGTGTTACAACCCAACGTTCGCCATACGATTACTACCCGTTTTCATTCCCTCCTACTCCTAACCTCGTCATACCACCTTTCCGTTCTCCCTTACCGTAAGCAGCCAACGTTCCAACGTTTCGGACTGATGACATGCTCTGTATTGCCTCCATTTGATGTACCATTACCCCGGTCCCCGTTTCACCTCACATTCTACACGAGGGCCGGTATCTTTATCCCTTATCCAGATTCCTTCACTATCGTAGTATGCCTCGCCTTTACCTCATGCCAACCGGTTTCCAGACGAGTCCCCTTATAGGGATCTCTGGCCTCGTAGCACACTTGTACTAGTATATAGGAACCTCACCGTAGAACCTAGCACCCCAGCTAGTTCTACGTGAATACCACGTATCTCCTGGTGTTCTCCTTTCGAAGGATCTCTCTAAGACTCTAGGCTACTTCTGAGTGCCTGCTGCTAGGACTTTGTCGCACTACCTATTCTTGGTATTACCGGGAGAACTGGTAGCGTCGTAACAGTATGCCTCCCCTTTACCTCGTGCCAACCGGTTTCCAGATTACTCCCCTTAAGAGATCCTCTGGCCTCGTAGCACATCTGTATCAGTATATAAAGACCGGGGTGTAGAACCTAGCTCCCCAGCTAGTTCTACGTGAATACCACATATCTTCTGGCGTTCTCCCCGATTGGACCTCTAGAAGTCTCTAGGCTACTTAGGAGTGCCTACTGCTGAGTCCTTAGTTAAAAGCTATCAATCTTAGTGTTCACGCTAGGAGAAGTGGTAGCGTTGTAACAAAAGAACTAGCTACTTTTAAACCGCAACCCTACTATGTTGTTGCCCACCATTTCCAACCTACAGGAAATCCTCCAGGATCCTACCCTCTCAGCCGAGGATAGACAGTATTACCTACACCAGTTAAACCAAGAAAGGGCCGCTGCCTGTTACGACGCTACCAGTTCTCCTGGTAATACCAAGAGACGATAGTGTAACCAGACTAGCAGTAGGCACTCCAAAGTAGCCTAAGGTCTTAGAGAGATCCAGAGAGAACGCCAGGAGATACGTGGTATTCACATAGAACTAGCTGGGGTGCTAAGTTCTATGGCTGGGTTCTTAAGTACAGTACAGGAGTGCTACGAGGCCAGAGGTCCCTATAAGGGGACTCGTCTGGAAACCGGTTGACACGAGGTGAAGGTGAGGCATACTACGATAACTAAGGAGTCTGGAAGAGGGAGTAGTGATACTGGTCCTCATGTGGAACACGAGGCGAAACGGGGACCGGAGTAATGGTACATCAAAAGGGGCTAATATAGAACGGCCATCAGTCCAAGACGTTGGGACGTCGGCTGCTTATGGTATGGGGGAATAGAAGGGTGGTAAGACGAGGTTAGGAGTGTTAGGGAACGAGAACGGATAGTAATCGTACGGTGAACGTTGGGTTGTAACACTGCCACTATCAGGCAGAACGAAGCATCCCGATCCTGCCGATCCCGAGTCATCGCCCCACCTTCGGATTCCTCTGACAAACACTTCGTCTCTCCCACTCCTACTCCTACCAGACAACCGGGTCCCTCATCCACCTTTAATCCTAGCCGATCCATAAGACCACCCTCTCCTTCACAGCCCGACGTCCATCTATCCAGACCTGATTCAGACAACGATTACGACTCCAATGCATCCGACGATATGGGAAAGGAAGCCGTTCCCAAAGACTTTTCAGGAAAGATTGAGGATGCCAATTGGTGGCTCAAGGCGATGAAAGCCTATAATCAAATCAAGTTAGCCAAGCTGATGCCCGGAGAGGCAGTCGCTATTGCCCTTGCTCGAATGAGCGAAGGACAGGGGAAAATCTTTGCTGAAGGATATTACAACAAACTCGCCGAAGACTCCGCAACCTGCCAGAAATGGGAAACCTTCGAAAATGAGTTCACCGCCACCTTCTCCTCAAAAGACGAAGCAAAGGATGCTTGCTGACATCTGAAGGCAATAAGAATGGGTTCAATCTCTCTGGAGGCATTAAAGAACTACAATATCAAATTTTCCCTCTTATCTGGACTCTCCGGAATTATTCAGCCAGCTGTCCTATGTGATTACTACGTTGCAGGACTCCCTTATGAACTTGCCTCCCACCTCGCCATCGGAACTACTCCAACAACTCTCCAAGAATGGCAGACAGCGGCATCCAATCAAGTACAGAACTATGAAATGCTTCGCAATCTCAAAAAGGGGTCTTACCACTCCCCCCAAAAAGATCCCAACGCAATGGACGTCAACCAAATTCACCTGACCGGACCTGAGCACACTCGCCACAATCACGAGCGACGATGTTATGTCTGCCATAAAGTAGCCTGCTCCAGCCATAACCACCCAGGTCATCCGGCCTATAAACCGAAAACCTCTTCCCCTCCCGAGAAAACCTGCACTGTTCAAACAATCCCTGACACATCCAATGACCTAGATGCCTACATCTCGAAGTTAGGACTAACCGCAGACCGAAAAGAAATCCTGCATGTTCTACAGACCTGTTATGATGAAGACACAGAGGAACCCCATGCCAATTCGGGAATTAAGGAACAGGTCAATCGGGTAGTAGTGGAGTCGGATTTTTGAAATGGAGGCTTGGGACAATGTCGAGTTCTCCATCTTTGCCCACTGTAATTGTACCTAAGAGTGAGAAATCAATATTCGTTCCTCTTTCTCTCACTCCCTTGGGCAGCAAAAACATTGTGTCCACCCCCACCTTAATTGATTGCGGGGCCACTGCATGCTTCATTGGACTATTCCTTCGCTCACCGACATCATCTCCCGTTAACCAGATTATCACAACCTTGTATTGCGTACAACGCAGACGGCACCGAGAACAAAATGGAACATATCAAGTTCAAAACCCGTCTCCACATCTGGATTGACAATGACGAGGAAGACCGGGATTTCCTCGTTCTCTCAAGTGGGAAACACCAGAATGTTATTCTCGGAATGTCTTGGCTCGCTGAACGAAATCCCTCCATCAACTGGACTACTCGCTCTGTTTCCGTCAGCCCCTTGACCTCCCCATGCAAATGGAACGGACTTGAAGCATTAGGTCAACGATACCTCCTCCATTATCTCAATCATGATGTCGATAACCACCTAGCCCGCCTTCTCCTAGACTGGTTTTCCCGCCTGCCCGAACAGGTGTGAAAAGTCACCATCTCAACTACCTTGGCACAGGAAGCCACAAACTGTTCTACCAGCATACTCAAAAGGTATCAGGGCTTTCATGATGTCTTCATTGATGAAGAAAGCACGACCCTTCCCCCCTCTCGCCCTTTTGATCATGGGATCCAGCTTCTTCCCAGTTTCGTTCCTAAGAGGGCCTCCAACTACTCACTCAATCCTGAGGAGCTGGCTGCTTGCTGAACATTCGTCCAAGAAAACCTAGCCAACAGCAAAATTCAACCCTCAAAGTCTCCCCAAGCTGCCCCTTTCTTCTTTGTTCAAAAGAAGGACGGCAAATTACAACCCTGTCAGGATTACTGCTATGTCAATTCTCATACGGTGAAACACGCTTACCCCCTCCCTCGGATCAATGACCTCCTGGACCAGTTAAAAGGGTCCTCCATCTTTACGAAGCTCAACGTCTGCTGGGGGTATAACAACGTCCTGATCAAGCCAGAGGACCGCTGGAAAGCTGCCTTCATTACCTCCTTTGGGCTTTTCGAGCCCACCGTCATGTTTTTCAGCCTGTGCAATTCCCCAGCCACCTTCCAGGCCTATATGAACGATGCCTTTGCGGATTTTATTGCTGAAGAATGGCTTGTCGTCTATATGGACGACGTCCTCATCCATTCTTCTGACCCAACCACCCATCACGATCATACCCTGAAGGTCCTTCAATGGTTTCGCAAGCAGCATCTCTACTTGAAGCCTGAAAAGTGCCACTTTGATCTCCCAGAAGTCAATTACTTGGGACTGGTGGTCACACATGACCGCATTAAGATGGATCCCACCAAGCTTTCTGCCATCGAAGACTGGAAACCCCTGACCAATGTCTCCACCCTATGCTCTTTCCTTGGTTTTTGCAACTTTTATCGCAAGTTTATCCCAGCATTCTCAGATATTACATGCCTCCTACACGACCTCACCCAGAAGGGCGCCCTTTGGCAGTGGGGCACTGACCACAAACACGCCTTTCATACCCTCAAGAACGCCTTCCTCTGTTACGATGCTACCGCTCTCTAGGCGTAAGCCAAGATAGATAACCGTCAAGAATGTAGCAGCGAGTAATCAAAGAGGTACTCAAAGACTCAGGGAGATGAATACACCAAGAAAGCAGGTATATTGCAT
>JBBPNB010001002.1:0-10354 GCA_038090635.1 Rubroboletus satanas | reverse complement strand
TCATGTTTTCTCTAATCCCTTAGGGTTAGGCCTGGTTAGTCTGACATATTACAAGATATTCCACCACACTCCACATGATTAATGATGCAGCAGATACTGTACATGGACTCTATATACTATATACTGTATGTTACAAAACCCCCTTTCTTCACACCATTCTTCTTCCCTCCTACTTGCCTGCTGGCACATGACTTCAGAATCATGTGACCCAGCATGTGACCCAGATGCATCACAACACAACCGTGTTGTGTACACACACTCTTGCTAATCGGGAACAGCCACATTTCCCAAGCCATCACTGATGCCTGCTGCTGTGTTGCACACAGCTAAGTGTTCTGCCAATCTCAGTTATTCAGCAGTATCAGCCATCAATGCTGCCTCATCTGCTAATCCAACAATTGGATCTGATCGGAGATGACCAATAGACTAAAGAGGCAGACAATAGAGTTGGAGCTCCCTGATCAGGAAGCACAGCCCAGGAAGCAGGGCCTATAAATACAATTTCCACTTTAACACCTCTTTCTTTAGTTTAGTCCACTTGTATCAACAGCGGGATCTTTGCCCCTTGAAGTTCTCCTTGATATTAAGGCAACTCCATCAGCCTCCTTCTCCCACACTTCACCAGGCTCAGTATCAAGCCTGCAAGTTAGTTCTGGTCCCATAGTGGTCACCTTCAGGTTAAAACCTCTGCACACGTTGCTTCTGCAACAATATATAATGAAGCAATTAATACCTGACTGAATTTAATATGCATGCCAAAGTAAAGTGAAATATACAAATATATTTACTGCATTTCAACACACATGTCAGATTGTGGTGAGATTACCTAATATGTTTTACCACATATTGACATACATGGCATATTGTGATGAAATTATGCAATAGGTTTACTGCATTTCAACATATACAGTATGTTGAAATGTGAGGAAAATATTATTATTATTACCAGATATATGGATATATATATAAGATGGATCGATGATGATATATAGATACTATTGATCTAAAAGCAACCCATATGATGTTGAGCATGACACCAGCAAAATGGATGAAAGCACAACAAGAGTGGATGCACATGATTATTGTGATCCAGCAATATATGTGATACAACTAGTACAGTATTCTGACAGATGTACTGTATATACATTGACAGGGCAAGCATGGATGGAGAGTGGGGTGGAAGAAGAGAGAATGATGAATGTAGGTAAGTGAGGAATAAGTGGGGAGGAGAAAGAGAAGAGTGTGAGCAGCATGGATGTGAACAGTAATGATATTGAGATTGTAAAAGACAGATTTGAGTCAAAGATCTCTGGGAAGGAGGGAAAGGGAAAGGCTAAGGATGATGGATATGATAAAGTTTTTACAGAGACCCAGGAACTTCAGCAGAAGATCAAGGAGCTGGAGATTGCGGTGAGTGAGGTGACAGAAGATTGAGGTGTTGGATCGACTGATAGAGGAGCAGATGGAATGTAGTATGTGAGTGGGCAGTGATGCAGTGTGTAGTGCTTGTAACTGACTACCTCAGATGCCAACAAACATTGTGAGTTCAGTGGAGGTGGAGTGATGATGAGCTGATGTGCACTGTGTAGGATGAATGTGACATGAGTGAGCACTGGATGTGCCCACTGATTCTGCGGTGTGTGTGTGTCACATGTATGTGGATGGGTAAGTACAACCAGAAGGGCCAGGAGAGGATGGAGGATGTGGTTCAGTGGGCATTCCAGTACTCAATGTGCCATGTGGAGGGGATGTCTCTGTTAGCACTGAGGGAGCAACATGAGGGGAACATGAATGTGAACCAGTTAGTTAAGTGGGTGAGAGAGGAAGGGATTGTGACAATGAAAGGGCTGGAGTGGAACCAGGTGGAAGGGCTTGATAGGATGGAGGGGAGCAAGGTGATGGGGAGTGAATGTAGTGATTGCAACAGACATGAAGCAAGGACTGCAGTAAGTGAATATGTGTGGAGGTGTGGAGATGTTGCTGACATGGAATGGACAGGATGAGCATTCATGCAATGGAGTGATTTGAGTGATACTGGCTGAGGATGGAGACAGAGGAAGTGCTGAAGGAAGTGTGTGTGACATTTCACACCAACATGTTGATGTACCATAGAGGACACACTTGTACATATTTGAAAAGGCATTTGGTTGGGTGATATGGACAGGCAGAGGTGTCAGTGACCTCAATCGGTGGGATTGACAGATACATGAGCTTGAACAGAAGATGCGGAGGGCACTGATTGGATACACATGGATGAATCTTGTGAAGTGGAACCTGGTCTTCAGGAAGTATAACAAGTGGGAGCTAAATCAACAGGAGAAGCGATCACTATTGGACTTATTTAATGAAAACAGACTTCACAGGTTCGGAATTGTTCACATGGCGCCACTGATTATGGACAGGACACTTCTCGATGAGAGCAGTGTAATTGGAGTGACTGTGCTGCAGGACATGAAACAGGATGGAAGTCATTTGCCTTTGTTAAAGCTAAATGGAGATGATGTTGTGCAGCATGTGGGGATGGACAAGGAGATGTATGGTGGAAAGATTATCATGGCAGGGGGACGACATTGACAATATGCACTGACAGACTGGCTGAAGCAGAGGGAGGCACTGGTGACGTTGGCCATGAGGACATTGGCAGAGTTAAAGAAGAAGGTTTGGAATGGGATGTGGACAAAGATGGGGTGGGTGAAGAACAGGTGAATGCAGTGGAGGAGCATTTTGTCTTTGTGAAGGGGATGCTTGGGATGGGGGGATTGTGGATTGTGTTTGTGTTTGTGTATGATAAAGGTGTGTTGTTGCATTTGATTGTGGACAGGGTACTCATTACAGGATGGGAACTGGACTGTAATATGTGCAATCATCAAGGAGCATGGGGACACTGTGGGGTACCATTTGTCTACTAACCAGCAATTGTACAGCTATGGGGAGACTGTGGAAAGGGAGATCATCTAGACATATCTTATGATGGTGTCATGCAGTGACAGGGCTGCAAATGGCATCACACAGGCAGCAGATTGTGTCTCTGTTGCAGCAAGACTACATGTGGAAGGTGATGGAGATTGTCACACTAAGGTGTGATGAGGCATGAGGCACGCATAGTGGTAAGTCTTTGGACAAGTGTGGTCATGCTGCATGTCTGTCTTTTTCCGCACCTCTTACCACCCCTTGTCCTTGTCTTCCTCTGGTTTCTGCCGCTTGTCGCACTCCTCCCATTTCCCATCCAACTCGCAAACACGCTTTCTTTCCTTTCACATATGGCCTCCACCAGTTGCACCTTGCTGAGGCAGAAATAGAGAGTGTGTAAAGAAGCTACAAAGAAAAAAACCAAGATCAGTGACTTCAACGAGACAACTGGCCCCCCAATCGTCATCATGCTCCATCCCTCACAATACACCCTGCAGAAAATCACCAATTTCGAATTTGTCGAGTCATGGTACTTCTTGCGAGAAGGTTGTTTCAACGCCTCCAAGTTCCTCAAATCACAGGCAGACAACTCCTTTGGCCTGACCAACTCCAACAATATTCTAACCCTCTGCCCAGTTGCTTCAGTAATGTCACGAAATGCCAAAGTGGATTTGGAGCTTGCCTTTGGTGAGTTCCTTCATGCCGGGAACACATTCTTGCATCACATCAAGCATGTGGCATGGTCTGAGAAATATGTCAACTCCCTGGCTGAATTCTTTTTGCACCTAGAAAATCACCCCATCTGAGCCAATCTCATTGTCCTTCACTACGCATCACTCGTCCACCGTCAATGGCACAACAACCTAAAATACAACCCCATGGACACTTTCAACATCCCCATCATCTGAGATCCTTTCATGACAACCATTGCCTTCGAAATCAATTCGGCCATCTAGTGTTACGACGCTACCGCTCTCTAGGCATAAGCCAAGATAGATAACCGTCAAAGAACTAGTAGCGAGCAATCAAAGAGATGCTCGAAGACTCAGAGACGAATACACCAAGAAAGCAGGTATATTGCGTAGAATTAGCTGGGGAGCTAAGTTCTATGCCGAGGGGTTTATATACAGGAGAGACCGTGCTACGAGAGGAGAGGATTCCCAAAAGGGGAACGGCCTCATGGTATCCTGCAGGCACGGTAATGAGGAGGCCTCATGGTGAGGCTATGCATAGCGGAAATGAAGGAAGGCAGTGTCGGTCCTAAGAATAGGAAAGAAGAAGGACCGACTGTCTGGTAAGAACAAGGTTAGGTTTACACAGGAAAACGCAGGGGAGATCAGAAGAGATCAACCAGGAAAAGAAAAGGTGGTCCATAGGAGCGGAATGCTCGTCCACAATGTTGGGAAAGAGAATAAAACAAAACGGTAACCACGGAGTGTAGGATAAGGGTTTAGGGAACAGAGCCAGACCATTGGTTTGTAACATCTAGGTCAGGTCCTCCTGAAGGTCTATTCCTTCCTCTCATTCATGCGCATACTAATACCCTGCATTGCACCTTTTTTTCTCTCTTTCCCATCCACTGCACGGCCATCACCCTCCTTCCTCACCAACTCTCATCACTGGTGCTGCGTCATCACCCACCATCATGACCATCCCTCTTCCTCCCTTATATCACCCTTGATCAAAACAAGGCAGAGCACAATGACTCTCCCACCTCCCCATACTTGGGACGGCACTCCCGTCACTCTTTCACCCAGTGTGCCAAGTCTATGTATGACTGCCACAGATCCTCCCGCTCCCTCTCACCTGTGTGAACCCATTCCTTTGCAACCCCCTAGGCTCGAGAGTCACACCACCCTCCCAGTCCTCAGACCCCCATTCTCCCAGATGACATCAGAGGGTGCAGAGTGAACCTCCCATCTGCCCCACTTGCCTCAGTCATTACCCACACAGAGTCCACGAGTGCAACAACCCCAAATTGTGGGACAGGCAGCCAGCCAGCCTTCGCACACCACTCATCTGCAGGCTGCCTCCTTGAAGGAGAAGGTAACAACACCCTTTGCAGCGACTGGCAAAAGCCAAACAGCTGCAGCTCACCATCCTGCCAAGCACAATTGCTCCGGCTGTGGAGACCTCAGCCATGGAGCTCAGAAGTGCCCTCATGTGCAACCACATCTGAGCACCAATGCCATATAAACCTGAAGCTTGGTGCCAACACCTAACCTCTGCCCAACTACACAATTGATACCCAAACATATACAATGGACTCAATTTCGACTTCTCCGCTAACCTTCCTCCTCTCTCCTCCCCCTTTTCCCTGCCCATTAACACTCCTACCACTCGGGATCACAGCTCACGCTCCCATTCTGGACCGGAAAGCGCCACGCGCTTCTCCGATCCTCTTCCTCACATCCATAGCACCTTCTGTCACATATTGTAACTACATTACAATACTAGCATTTCCCCCTTCCGCATCAACCATAGCAATGTCCAAAGATGATCATGGACATGAACGAGACGCATTACATGCACTTGGATTCTGACATCATGACAGCTGCTGTCGGCTGTTGTCATTTTTCTTGAGCAAGGGTTGCAGCGGACCAATATCTGATTGAGTGTATGCAGCAACTCAGGAGTGCAACAGCGATGAAGGGGTTGATCGATGATGACTTGTGTGGACAGATCAATAAGGTGTACAAGACAATGCTCAAGAAGGCAAACTGTGAAGGTACCTCAGCAGTGCTGTGATACCGTGGAAGCAAGAATATTCAGAGTATGTGAAGGGCATGGTGGAGGTGATGCGAAGCACGAGCATGACGATGCTGAAGGAGGAAAATGTGTCAGGGATGAACAAGCAGATGAAGTGACTGTGGAGGGACTTTGCCTCAAAGGTGAAGCTCATGCTGGAGATGGAGTACTTCTCTGAGGAGTTGAGCTGCTACCATTCATGTCAGTGTCAGTGTGGCATTTGTTGTCGCAACAGTTTGGACATATCCTGAAGGCATTGTTGGAGGTAAGTCAATGTCGTCTATCTTTGACTGCATTTTGACACATGCATTAAAATGCAGTCACATGGATGGTGTATGTGATTGCCACAATCCAGCACACATGTTAGATTGCGGCAAGACTTGGTTTGACTATGTGTTGATGGAATGTAGGTGTCCTTGTGGTTCAGTCCATTGCTGTATAACTGCAAGATCATTGGTGGGAAGTGGAAGGTTGAGTCTGTGACAGTGGAGATGATGCGAGCATTCAGCGCTCATTCCAACTTAAATGCACATCTCGTATCAATGTGCATTTGGAGCATGCATGAGTCATCATGTCTCATGTACAGCTTATCATTGAGTCGTGGACTAAGAAACACCAGTTCATGTGGAACATTGTCGAAAGCTTTGCAGCATTCCTCTGGCTGGAGGATGACCTCACACCTCAACATGCCCAAACATGCCAACACCGTGAAGTTGCTGAAAGAGTTCATGCTGTTGAAGGGGAGACGAAGATCATGAAGATGTGGAAGATTGGGCAGCCAATGTCTGTCAAGAAGGAGGAGAATGACTCTAACAGCGAATATATTCGATCACACTCATGCACACCATTGCTCACATGGTTTCTCAGAGTTCTGCATGAGGCAGGAACTGAACCTCGAGGTGGTCATTGTTGACAAGACAATCAAAGCGGTTCTGAAGGCTGGTTGGAGGGAGGTGATGGCAGAGGCAAAGCTACATCCCCAATGCTCCCAACAACTTCTTCCATATAGTATACGTAACTTTCACACAGGCTATTGGGGGCCCACTAATGCATTGAGCAAGTAGCGGGCACACCAGGAGACCATTAGCACAGTAATCACTGAGTATTGCATCATGTTTCAATATCATGTTGCACTCCTCTTGAAAAAAGACAGCCCTGCAAGCTACCTGTGCTCACTCTTTGAATCCGTCACTGTGTTTTCAGTTAAAGATGGTAAGGGTCACACAGGGCCCACATCATTGGCAAACTTCAACATTGTGAAAGAGAATTTGCTCAGCATGCATGTCATCAACAGGCAGAAACACCAGGACCTCATCCAGTGCATTGTTAACGCCATGCAGTCCTGCACTGTCACATGACCTGTCCCCAACAAGGAGGAGATGTTGATGTCCAAGAAGATGCAGGCCATGAGATCCAAGGTCACAAGCATCCTCAAGAGTCTTGTCAAGGTGCACCATCACAGTGAGTCACTTGCATACTCACACTACATGCATGCAACAGACGTTGGTCAAGAGTGCCTACAAGTACTATGAGCAGGCTGTTGATCAGGAGATGATGGATGAGGACGATGCCAACTTCCCAAAACAGAGCAGCTGAAGATCAAGTGCCTTTATTCTTCACAATGACATGAGGACAATAACAGTGACAATGATGGTGAGAGTGGGATCACTGTAGATGAGCACAAAAATCTCCCAGTGATCTCATGTCTCTTCTTTGCCACTGAGAACCAACAGCATCTCAGAAGTCTCAGTCAGCCTGTTGACAATGCCCCATCTCAGATAACAAGGACCACAGCAGGTAGGATGTGAACATCTCTTCATATCCATGCAATCTCATGTGTTGTTATGCAGGTCCATAACAATCTTGAACAAGTGGTATTCTGGTGAAGTCCTCTATTGGCTTGAGGAACAAGTGTTGAAGGGGTCAGTCAGGTCTTCAACATGTATCACTAGAGAAGAATGGGAACTCCAATAGTGACAGCACCAGATACTCAAGAGTAGTGCTGGTGGAGGTCTTGTGCACTAGCCTTCTCCCTCTGGAGTGTCTATGCAAGCCTAGCATATATGTGGGACCGACCATATAGCAATCTGTGTATGGAGAGGCTCTTCACTGGAAGGCCAAGCATGCTTGCTCCCAACAGCTGATACTATGTTGAAGGACAGTACCCATCCTGAGCAAAGGCTTAGGCACGAAGGTTTAAGGTTAACCTCAGCTAAGGCTGATCACTAGACGCAGTGATAGAAGCAGAGAAGATAGAAGTGAGGCGGCGATCAGGCTTCACAGTGAATTGAGAGTCACAGAGAATGGCATAGATCAAGATTAAAGAAGAGAAGCATTACAGCTGAGTCTTCACTTAAATACTAATCTAGGTAGTTTAGGGGAGGCATCTACTATCTATATTAGGACAACACATATTGGGCAAGATCTGATCAGGATTGGATCTGTCTGGAATAAGGAAAGCATGAGGTATCATGTGGCAGAACAATGCCAAATTGAGACGTGTCTGTATGTAAAATGGAAGAAATATGAAATGTTACATATAGGGTCTGTGGGGTTTCCCTGGGGTTTCCCTGGTGAGTCCCTTCCCTACAGCTTGAACATGTCGGTGTTCATAAAGTCATCCCAGAGGTCATTTGAGATGAGTTCACTATTGTTCAGGTCACAGAGGTCATTCAAAAGTTCCCTATTCAGGGAGCAAGTGAGCAGGTGGTCCTTGTTGGTAGGAAATGAAGTGGGGGTGGACATAACCCTAACACATGTGGTAAGAAACTCTCCATGTGCAACATACTGGTCATCCCTTCCATACGAAGACCACTCAAAAGGACAAGGTCAAAGGGAGGCTCACTGATGTCATGCCCCTCATCTCCAAGATCAACATGGAGTCCAATCACCCTCTGGCAAGCTCACAACCTTATTTCAACTTCAGCTGCTTGGATGATGCTGGAAATGCCAGTATGGGAGATCCAACATAGCCCACCAATGAAGTGGATCCAGGTGAGCATGGATGAATGATATCACTGCAATTCAACATGCATGGTGGATCACAGTCAATGTGTAGCATGTTTGGATCACCATGTGTCAATACACATGTCAGAGTGAGTGCAATTGACATGCAGTGTCTGTGTGTCACCACATTTTGACAAGTATGTTGAAATGCAGTCATTCATCATGCTGTTCAGCATTTATTCCTTGTGTTTAGTTGGTCATGATTAAAACTAACCTGTGTTTCCTTTTTAGGAGATGCCAGGAGTGACGATCCAGGCATTGAACATGTGTCATCTTCATTCATCCTGCCTATTTGTGTTTCAACCTTTCCATTCCACCTGTTCTAGTCATTATGAAGACCATTAATGTGTTCAAGCCATACTTCACTCAGGCACAGCCTGCCTCTGCTTGTTGTATGTTCCTACTTTCCTACTTCAGATCCCATGTGACTTTTCATATACCTCCATCAGAAGACCCTTCCACTTCTTCTGCTTCGATGCCAATGCAGATCACCCCTTGCAAAATCCTTCTGTCCATGCCACTCGCTTGAGGAAGGCCAAATAAAAGGCAAAGGTGGATTCCTCCATCACCTCCAACAAGGATGCCTCCTCTAATATCTCCCTAGACAACAGGATTCTCATGAGTTAGCCTTGTCCCCTGTATGTTACTCAACATCATGTCCCCTTTCTCAGTCACATGTGGTTCCTTTCTTGTGAAATGACAGTGTCTCAACACTGCCGGGGGCAGGCCTGAAGATGTTCCATTCATTTCCTCCCCTGTGGCAGACGAGATCATGGATGATGCATACCTACTTCCATATACAATTCTAGCTCATCTCTCTGGCAGTACTAGTATGTCTGCCATTTTCACTCTTCCCCTCTGTTCCCATGCATCTGCTCCTACACTACACACACACACACTATTCAATTCCTTCTATAGTATCACCTCTCTTACATAACCTCACAGATGTATCTTGCTCATGTTCACATTGCCCATCTCCATGACTCTGATGATGATGTCATTGTTGACCTCCCCACTTCATAAGTTTTTTTCGTTTCATTTATTGCCAGATCCTCCACACTCTGGGAAATCCCCTAGTCCAAGAAGATCAGACCTCTTTCCTTCAGACAACAATGACAATAATAATGACATGACAGGGGAAATCCAAGCTACCCTCCCTAAAGAATTCTCAGGAGAATCCCAGAATGCCTATAGATGGATGCTCACCATGAAGAGATTCTTTGCCCTTCATAAACTAAAGTATCCTGACACAGCCAAGACATATATCCTCCTTAACAGGATGAATAAGAGATGAGGGAAAACCTTTGCCAAAGCTTGGCTTATTAAACTTCACAACACCACCATACTTGTCACTGATAAAACTTTGTGGAAGATTTCCAAGGCCTTTGTAACGGCCTTCTCTTCCTATGACAGTGCAGAATCGTCTTGAGTTAGCCTTGTCACCCTCACTCAGGATACCTGATTGACAAGAGATTTCAAGAAGTTCATCTCTGACTTCTTGGTCTCAGCTATCTGTTCCAGACTCAACAACCAAATCCATGTCTCAGAAGAGTGGTTTCTTCAAGGGATTGACCCGTACATCACCCAGGAACTCGCCCATCTACACCCTAGAAGCACCAATTCTAGCATGGAACATTGACAGATCTCACAATGTTTCTGGAATCATCAAGTACCAAACCAATGCAGTTTT
>JBBPNB010001001.1:0-10360 GCA_038090635.1 Rubroboletus satanas | reverse complement strand
TAGAGCACCAAGCAGTCAGCATGTTAGCGATCAGAATCTGGCTTTCTCACAATGGACGTGGTATTCTCTAATACTCCGTGGTGGTTCTCTCAGCGCTGGTCAGCAAACATTAGACCTGCCGACGGCTGTTCTAACCACCAGTGGGCATGACAATGTTGTGAAGAACAATCACCTTCGAAGAGGTAATGATCTTCCACTCGGCAATGCATCTTCAAGAGCGCTTGGACGGATCAAGTAAGATGGATTGATGTAGATCGGGCATCTTTGTCGGTTGCTTGGGGTAGTGGGTGAAACGACGGAACGGCAGTGCAGTTGCGATGTATGTACACACGGTATGTACCGCGGCCATGGATTGTGGATACGTGTGTAATACGGCAACGTGAGATGAGAGAAGGAGAGGTCGGGCGCGCCGTCCGGCTCCGTAGGTGAATCTGGACTGTAGACGAGCTGCTCCGGCGGGTGGGCACCAAGGCCCCGCGGAGAGAAGTGAAAGCCTAACGGGACCCTAATGGCCAGAAGCGAGGCGAGTGAGGCCGATTGAACGGCCGATCAGGGAGTGGAGGGTGATAACGAGCGAGCAAGCTGGACTAGCAGCTGCTGGCGTAAGAGGAAGCGGCATCCACCGCTCGAACAAAGACCTTGCGGAAAACATATGAGATTAGGGCCCATCAGGCACACCGTCAGAGCTGAGTACAGATAGGAATGGAGGGGACTATGCTAGGGGGGGAAGTTGGTCTGGAAGTGTTTTTCGTCTCTTGCCCGCGACCGAACTCCCCTCGCGAGAATGACTGCCTGCATTCAACTTTTACCTGCAGAAAGGCATAAGAAGTCCAGGCACCTGGGGCCCGAAGGTGTTTGTTTGGGTGTTGGTCAAGCGCAGAGAAGAGCCGTGGGAGGGCCGAGGCAAGTTCAAACTACACGTATCGTTCTTTCTCAACGACACCATTTTTCAAGTTCAATCATACAATTGCCTCCAACATCTCAGAACGTACACATGGAATCGAATCAAATTTGTCTTGGACGAGCTAAGAACTTTGGGACTGGTATTATCTGCCTTGACGTGCCTCGCTGATCGACGCTTGCCTTAGTGAAGAGTCTCGGTCACCTTTGGCTCAACCATACTCACCTGCCAGTGCGCGGAACGATGAATCTTGGGTTACATGAGGCACTTAGAATTCCTGCAGTTTATCCACCAAGATCGCCCACTCCAGCAATGTCACACCCTGCTTCAGCATCTCTTCCTTCATCTCTCGGTCTCGCGTCTCTTCCCTCAGCCTAGCAAGTGCTCGGAGATGCTCTTGGCGCCGGATCCCAAGGTGGGATAGTACTGGTGCGATATGCAGTAGCGAAGGCTGGCAGGACGCGAGGACCCCCTCAATGGACGAGGTCGATGAGGACCGACTTCTCGCTGGCGCAGGCGAACTTGTCGAGTGCTTGATTTTCAGGTTCTGCGGAGGTGAGCTGCTGTTCGTACTTCTGTTGTGTTGGAGCTCTTGTCCCGCGAAGCCATTCCTGCGAGGAGGCGAATGCTTCATACTTTGCCCCGTGAGGGCATTGATCTCGGCCAGCGTATATATCCTCTCTGATCGGGTCGGGCTTGGGTCTCTCGCATGTTTTTCACGTTTGACGATCGTCCCCGCGGTCCTTTGGGGTTTGAGCGCGCAGTGTGTGTTCAGTTCCATGGGGGTATACACCCTCTCTGATCTATACGATTGCGAGGCGCTGGATTGTCTCCTCCGAAGCGTTGCCTGTACACGTTCGAATATTGGTTCTCGATCACTGTTCAGCGTATCAACATGGTCATCGACTCACCTCCACTTCCCTGGATTTGACCGTTCCTTGATCAACGGTGTACGTTTTCTCACTAGTTCGGCGAACAGTGTCGTTTGTCCCTGCCACCGATTCCCCAAATTCGCTCAACTCGACGTCGTTCCGTGCGACCTCCTCTCGCCACACAGTCACCTTACCTTCTCGTCCTCCCTCCCTCGGAGGTTGATACTGCCTCGCAGCCGTCCCGCCACGGGCCCGAATCGTCGTATCCAGCAAGTTACCTTGTTCGTCGACCCCGACCTCCTGGAGACGCCTCGTGACCTCTTCCATGTACTTTCCGAAATCGGCGGGCATCGCAGCTTGCCGACGATGAACTTCGTGCCTCTCAGCCCACTCCCCATATACCCTGCTATACCTCTGCTCGCCTTCCCCGTCCTGATCCTCTTGACCTTTGATGGCCTTCACCTCCGTCATACCATCATCGTACGGAAATATCTCCGTCGCCACTGCCGTTTCATAATCGTGGGTCACGGCATCAAAGTCCTCAGGTAGGATCTGTACGGTCGTTGGCGCACGCGGATGTCGTCGGGGTGGCGCTGGCACGGGGACGATGTCATACGATGAGTCTTTGTTTCCGTCCACCAAGGCGATACCAGTTCATCGATGGGCAAGATCGGGAGATCAGTGCGATTTATTGGCATTGGTGGCATTCATGTGCCAGATCGGGGCTCACCACTGTTGCTCTTGCCCTCCCTATAACGCATCTTGCCTGGACACGCTTCGAGTTTGGGGGTGCGATTCGATCTTACGAGACGGGGAGAAGAAAGAAGGGTTGAGCGTCCGTGGGCTGTCGATGGGCAAGGTCGTGCCGAGGTCGTCTCCCTCTGCTCGGTTTTTGGGACGGGTGGAGAAGCGTGGGCAACGACTGGCCTGGCTGTGGGCCTCACCTCGGGGTGCAAGTCCTCTGTGACAGGAAATGCCCCAAACACGAGGCTGCAAGGCCCTTTAGATAATCTGTGCCACTCCATCTATCGCTGGCTGGCAAAAACGCCTTTTGCACGTGTATGTTGTGAGATGAGGTTGCGGCACCACTTACGCGCAGCTTTCGGATCGGCCCTGCGGTTATGGATCGGACAAGACTCATTAATTGATTCTGGTCCTTTCGAGGGATGTTTGAGCCACATGCGGAGGTGTGGTACGTATGACACTTGGAACTTTCACAAATTCTGATAGCGATTTGCTTCGGAGATTCAGAATGTCAAACCACTTCTCAAGATATACCCAAGCGACGTTATTTCGCCCCTGGAATCCTTGACGGAGCACCGATCACGGCGTCCTACCTAGGCAACCCGTGAGGAGGCCCCACACGCGACGAAATAGTTTCTCTGTATGTTGCATCAGATTGGTGTCCAGAATCTAACAGAGCGTAGTTATGGTGCCTCTAGAAACACCTCACATCGAAATCAGTCTCCTTCCCGAGCCTCTTCTTCTTGCCCATCGGGACGACACAACGAAAGTATACTCCTTCCGAGGGCAATACTACACTTGTACGCTGCGAGAATTAAATGGCAGGCTCTGGATCATGATGCCTCTGGGGGAGCCCTATATACTTGCTGTGAGTCGCGAGGTTGAACGTATCCAGTGGCCGTACAATCCAAGACCCCAACGTCACACACGAAGTTACAGAAAGCTCATGATCAGAACCCGAAGCTTTCATCTTGAGCCCCCTGCTTTTTTGCGGACCATCGGACTACCGAACGCTTATTCCGTCGACGCAATTCGATGTAGGCGTCACCCACCGGGATGCCGCTACTAGTCACTGGCCATTTTGTTCATTAATGGTTTTCCTATTAGCACTGTAAAGCCGTCGCAGCCTGCGATAACACGGGTAGTTACTAGTCATACGGAGAGCCGAAGAAGTGTTTCGGGTGTCCGCCACCCCGGTAATGATTGCATACTTTTCTCATCGTATCTCTCGTCGAGTTCAGTCTTTGATTCCTCCCTGGCGTATTGAACACGCCGGTTCAACAGTTCAGCCGCTGACTCACTCCACGTGTCATTGCCGTCAAACCAGTGCATGAGCTCAATTTGGGGAACTTCAGGAGACATTGAAGGAGAGTGTGATCTAGCACCACACCAAGCGAATATGTAACAGCTCCGAGATCTGGGTATTCATAGGTATATCTATCGAGGTCATGATCTACATCGCATGCTCAAACATACTCAGACCTTCAGTCGCTTCACTTCCCATCTAACTTCGTTCCCATCCCGAGAGAGCACAATGACCCTCCCCCCAGCATCCTCCCAATGATCCAATCGCCGTAGCTTTGTACACTTGTTGCCAAGTACCGTAGCAACCTTGTCGTTCTTGCGTACCCTGCTGAGTTCGGATGGGGACAGGGACAGGGGAGAGGAGGTTGCGAGCGTGGCAAGCGTCAGCGTCGAGACCTCATAAAAGAACTTGACCCCAATGAACGTCGTCAGTTCTGTGAGCGGAGCTAGGACCGTCGCCCATTCGGTCACATTGGTCGCGACCCCCAACCCCGCGATGTGAGCGGCTGCGATCCTACCTGACGACACGTCATTGCGCCGCGCCGTATGCGGCTGTGACACCTGCGATGGACCGTCGTGCATGCACTTGTACTTGTTCACGTCCAACCAGGCAAGTCTAGGCACACAGTCGACGAGTCGTTTGATATCGTCGATGTCGTGCCACCCAGCAAGCTCAACGCGTCTCACCGAGCCTCCGCACTTTTTGAGACTGACGAAGAAAGGACGGTCCCAGTCTGACCCGGAAAGCGTGATACCTTTGAGGACTTCTAAAGGACGCGGGGAGTCGGTGGGACAGTTCAGGATCGCGGTTGTGATCGTCTTGCCGCACCTTAGTTCACGCAGTCTGGGGAGTGCGTTCGGGGAAAGGACGAGTGTGGGTGCGGTCCCGGTCCCAGTTCCGTTCGTGGACGAGGATCTGTCGAGAGAAAGGTCAAGGTGCAGGACCTCGAGGTTGGCATGGGCGGCGAGAAAGACAGAAGCAGATTCGAGGCTGCGAGCGGAGGAACAGCGGAGATTGGTAAGAGAGAGTGAACGGAGAGCGGCCCAACGGGAGCAGAGAAAGAAGTCGTCCGTTGCCGGAAGGTGTTGGCCTTGTCCACGCCGGTGCTCGTATCCAATATCCAGAGACTGGCCGATGGACGGTTAGATGGTGCAGATCGGACCGGGACCGGGCTTACTTCAAGATTGGGGCAGCTCGTGAGCATGTCTGATATACGCGCCAGCGCCGGCGTTTTCGTGGACCCGAACACGTGTTTGGTGGCTTGCAACGCAACGGTTTTCAATTCGGGTAACTAAGATGGCGCTCAGGGAAACAGAATGGTGCGAATATGACTAGACCCACCGCGAGTGCGGGTTTAGGGTTGGCTGGTTTGGCCATGTCGGGGGTATACGGCAAAAATACAAGGTTGTCGCTGATGGCAACTTGAGAGAGAGTCTGACATTTCATCAATGTTGCCCAGATATTGTCTATGGATACTGTCGAATGATTACAGGACCAATGGAACGATTGAAGCGCGGTCATCTTGTTTAGCGCAGAGATCAAAAGCTTCTCTTGTTTTGAGTGCAGCATGAGCTCGTCGTCTGACGATTCGAGATCCGTGTCTGTCTTCATGATATCTGTGGGAAGAACAAGAGGTTTCGAGGACCGCTCGTCAATGATCTCGAGCGTGCGGACATTGCGCGCAAGTGCACGGTTGACAATGAGATGATTCCAGAGGCTAAGGGAGCTGGCCTTTGCACATACTACACGATAATCGTAGTGCCTGGGGAATATCACGGCGTGCAGACGATGACACGAGAGCGCGAGGGCAAGCAGGTCGCGCTTCGAATCGACATGAAACACGATGGCGTCAAGTATTTCCGTGGGCTGGCGTGTGAGGGTGCGACGAGACGGGGAAAACCCAATAAAGGGTTCGACGATGGTGAGGAGGTGTAGTGAGAGCTTGTGTTCATCCGGAGTGAGTCTGTATTGGCACCCACCGATCCGGGAAGCAAGCGAACCAATGAGCCTGCGAAGAACGTTTATGGCGTGGAAGGGGTCAGTGCGGTCATAAGAGCGTGTGTTAGTGTCGACGAGCGGCGGTCGTCGAAGGGTATGTCTGGCGGTGGGCGGGGAGGACTTTCTTGGCTTGGCCGGTGGTGCCATCAACTTTGATAGGAAGTGTCTGGACTCTGGACCGCGATCAGTTCTAAACTTCTAATTGCGATCAAAGGCACCCATCACGTGACCGCGCGTCTCTATGCATCACGTGAGGTCGTACTGACCCGCGTCTTGTGCTTGTCCTTACCGCCATGGACGACTACGACGCGTACTTGTACTCCATTGACGACCTAGAACTCTCTGGAGAAAGCGAAAGTGATAATGACGTACTGGATAACATCGACGAGGAACAGGTGCATACAGACACTGCTGTCGTGCTCGCCCCTGCGAGTTCACCGATGCGTGAAAGTGAGAGTAGCGACGAGAAGCAGCCCGAGCCATCTTCGACAATGTTGAATTTCATGACGAAGTGTAATAGGTTCGTCTATACATTTTTCTCTATCGTTGCTTACACCTCCACCATGCGTTCAGAGTGTTGACCGAAAGTGCGTATCATGCTTCGAGCATGTTGCACCACTATACATATCCAAATAGAATTCGGGTTTTCGGGATACAAAGGGAAACAGAAGGAGATTATCGAAGCCGCTATCTCAGGTGAGCATGTTGCAATACCCCGCGGGTCGAACCTGGATGAATGCGCCACGCAGGCGCAGACGTCTTCGTTCTGGCCCCGACAGGCATGGGAAAGGTCAGTTTCCAATAGACGCCAATTAATCGCCTGATATACTTCGACTTGACAGAGTCTCTGCTTCCAACTCCCAGCTATTGCCCAGGACGTGAGTCATTCCACAGCATTTCGTGGACATCGGTCAACGTCTCTGTATAGTGTGGTATCTCGATCATTGTTTCTCCTCTCCTCGGTGAGAGTCATAATATTCATGTCTCCTCGGCTGACTCACGCGTCGAGTAGCCCTCATGAAGAACCGTAACCATATTTCACTTCCTGTCTTGTTTTCTGCTGATATCCCTGCAGAAGTAACCAGTCTTCGTAGCAAAGGCATATCCGCGGTCTCGCTGACGTCTGAAACAACCAAGGGAGAGAAAAGCGAGGTATCTATGTCCATATTCACGTGTCTCGTGTGGCAAAGCGGATTGATTTCCGTAGATTATGAGAGACCTATCATCGAAGCAACCAAAAAATCGTCTATTTTATAGTTGGCGCATTTGTTGTTTTGCACGACCTCAGCCTTGACATCTCCCTCTTTTAGCGACCCCTGAAAAGCTTTGTACGCAAGACCTCATGCAAACGCTCGCCACCGCTTATAGCAACGGTCAACTGAGTAGGCTTGTCATCGATGAGGTATGAATCTCGCCAGAGCACGGTTGGACTGACCTAGACATCCCTCCAGGCACATTGTATCTCTGTGAGCTTGACTTCTGTATATCTAATCATAATGTGTCATATTTATTGTGCAATAGGAGTGGGGCCACGACTTCAGAGAAGAGTATCGCAAACTCGGTTTTTTCCGCGATCGTTTTCCAGGTGTCCCGATCATGGCTTTAACGGCGACTGCCACCAAAAAGTGATCGCCGACTTGTTGAGCTGTCTTTCGCATACTCACCTTCTGTCAGTATTCAGCGAGATATCATTCGAAGTCTCAAGATGGTTGAAGACAAACTCTTTACAGCTGTCCATCCATTCAACCGTACAAACCTCTTCTACGAGGTGTGTTGATCTGTTTTATCCTCTCTTTTATCGGTCAATGTCGGGCGGGTTCGTTAGGTGCGATACAAGTCGGCCCCGGAGACACACACTCTGATGCAAGATATCTTGGAATTCATCGAGGCCTTGCATCGACGTCGTAACCGCCCATCCTCCGGTATCATCTATTGTCGGAAACGGGGCATGTGCGACGAGCTCTCAAACTACCTACGTGGAAAGGGATTGAACGCTCGGCCATATCACCGAGGGATCAGGTGAGGAGTTAAGCACTGTAAACGCAGTTGTTAGTGGTGACGTTCGTGGCGGCAAACAGCTCGAAAACATTGAGCAAGACACTGAAAGAGTGGGAGATTGGCGGGTCCGGCGAGGGTGGTATCGACGTGGTGGGTCATTGTTGTCGGACACTTCGCTCTCGAGTTGCCAATATGTTTTCGTTAGGTTTGCGCAACGATCGCTTTCGGGATGGGGATCGACAAGAGCGACGTTCGGTGCGCATCTCGGTCCGCTCTGTTTTCAGTGGACATGTACTGATTGGTTTAGATACATTATTCACTATGATCTCCCGAAAAGTATGGAAGGTGAATGATTATACAGGAAATAGTAGCCAATATCTAATGAATCCCCAGGGTATTACCAAGAAACAGGTTGGTTGTCCTCGAGAGTCATTTCCGAGTTAACCCACTGTGATAGGTCGAGCAGGTCGAGATGGATCGGTGAGTTGCGTCGTATTTCCTCACATGCTGACTTGACCGCTTCACTACAAGCCCTCCCGCTGTATACTCTACTACTGTGAGATATGACGGTCGTCGTATTTGTTATCCGCTCACACTAGGATTAGCACGTGAGGACGCCCTCCGTCTTCGAAAGTTGGTGTCCAGCACGCACGCCAGACGACAAGATGGAGCCTCTTCCAAGAATGGATTTGAGCTCGGTCAACGGCCGACTGACAGTCTAGAATTGGTACGTTCACTTATGATCTACTCTTCGTTTCCGTCGGTTATATCTCCATTTTTTTCCGTAGCTTGTCAGTTTTGCAGAGAACGTCACGACGTGCAGACACGTTGTAAGTGCCCCCTTGACCGGGCTTCTATGAACTATCTGTTGACGTACATCCCGAGTCTATATGTAGGTACTTTGGCGAGATCATCGATACGAGGGACGACGATGTCATGGAGAGCGTTTGCGACAAGATGTGCGACGTGCGTAGTTTGCTTATCGACGATCACGTCCTTTCGGGGTTGACAGAAGTCCCATTCCACGACGTGTCTCATTCAGGTGTGCAAGTTCCCCGACAAGACGCGACAGAGGAAAACGAATCTCTCGGAGGAAGACTATGCCGCTACGGTCATCTCGGCGTCGGCCTGGAATTCTGGGTACGAAGATGATGAGGATTCCGAGGGGCGGAAACCCCAGCCGCAGCAGCAACGCGCGAGCGCGAATGCGCCCAACTTAGGTCAAATGACGCTCTTGGACTGTCTCAACTCGGCACCGGTTCAGGGATTCAAACGACCCAACGCACATGGACGCGATAAACTGGTCTTGCCCAACTCGAAGAGGGCCAAGACGGAGGATGCAAAGGATGAACGGACCACAAAGGGCATCAGTTCGACCAGCAGTGCCGGTACGAGTACGCGTAATGGTGCTCGTACGAGTATGCCACCTCCACTCGGTGGGTCTGTTACTCGCCTCGCTTGCATAATCACTTTCGTCGTCGTCGTGGCTCACCGATATTTGGACCAGTCACACGACCGCATAGTTCGGCAAATAGTTTGAGGAAGCCATTCAAGACGCCATTCAAAGTGCCCGGCGAGAGTCATATTGCGAAAGCAAGTGATCACGATCGAGGTTGGCAGCCGGAACAAAGCATCCCCTCCCTGCCAGTCGAGAACCAACACATAGAGAGAGCCGAGGAGAGCGAAAACGACATTGAGATCGTCGAGGTTCGGATCAAGCAAGAGCCCACCCCACCCAACACCGACGCGGCAGACGACCAAAGTAACCCAAGCCAATCCGGATTCCCCGTGTGTCACTGTATTAACGATGCTTCCCCTGCAGTGGACAAGGACATGGAGATCCCCGAGGTGAACATGGAAGTGGAAGCGAGCTTTTCACGCAAAATTCCTGTGCGCTATCACTCCTATTTTCGGTACCACAGCCGCTCACGCGCGCACGCACATACCTAGCTCGAAAGGCGAACGAGCGTGTTCAATGCACTCCGCAAATCCCTCCATCAGATCTTTCCCCTCGATGCGGCCACCACTGGTAATACTGCCTGGAGTATCCTCGAAGGTGCTCCGATGAGCATGGAAGGCAGGTACGTGCCCTAGAATGGTCCGCATGTATGACATGCGAGGTGAACGATGCTGATGTGGTCTCGCCGCAGGACGCTCGTTCTCGCAGACGCCGCCAAGAAACTCGAACACGCGATTCATATCATGTGTGCGACACTATCTGGGTACGAAGTACGCGTCACGCAAAAGCGGCGAGCGATTGCGTCGCTCAATGTTGACAAGGGAAAGGAAAAGGCCAAAAACAGTGAGAATGGTGCACAGTCGGACGAGGACGAGGATGTGGAAGAGGTCATGGATGCTCTAAGAGGAGGGATTGAATGGTGGGATAAAATGCAGAAGAGACATGTGCATTCATAGTAGTTGAGGGTCGACCAGAGAACAGTTGGCAGATGTACATTTGGAAGAGGTGAATGTACTATGTTGAGCAGCCATAGCAGAATCTGTCGGAGAGTTATGAAGCCAACCAACGGGTATTCCGTTGTA
>JBBPNB010001000.1:0-10363 GCA_038090635.1 Rubroboletus satanas | reverse complement strand
AAAACAGCAGGGGTTTGAGTGTATCTGTTGAAGTCCAGATAGTTCAATCTGGATGAAGGCCACAATGTTATCCCCTCAACTACTTTCTGTCTAATCCTGGATCACTCATCCCATCCAATAATGATCTCAGATATACTCCTCCTTTCCTTGACACTGATGATGAAAACAAGATGAGAGAAATCAAGGCAGCATTGCCCAAGGATTTCTCTGGAGAACCATAGGATGTCAACAGGTGGCTCCTTGCCATGGAAGCATATGTACTTTATCCTTCATGCCCACAAATATGATGACAGAGCAAGGAGCTTTGTACTTTTAAACAGGATGAACAAAGGCTGAGGAAAAGCCTTTGCTGAGATGTGCCTCACTCAGATTATGGATACAGCATCCTCAACAGCTGACCGGACATTTGCCAAGATCAAAGAAGTCTTCAAGATCACCATCTCCCCATACTCTAATTCCGGTTCTGGGATAGGGGTAGGGATTCTCTCTACTCATTCAGCTCTTCTAGCTGCCCAATGTTCTACATCTCACTCTTCCCTAGAGATAGGGGAATGAATGTCCAATTGGTTCTCAGACTGCAAGTGGTGACCAGTGAAGAAGACATGGGTCATGGGAGATGGGACAGAGTGGAAAGGGAGTGGATAGAATGGGTATTTGGAAGGGGGAGGAGTCCCTATGTGAGATCCACCAGAAATCCAGTAAAAGGATCTGAAAAAGAGGAGGTATCTTCTTCTGGTGGATGTTGGTAGTTGAAGAGGTTGATTTGGTGAATGGTGATGAAGGGGATGCATCAGCATCAATATGACTGACAAGAAATAATCTTAATCTTTTGTTACATGGGTATGTAACACCTTATTTCTCTATCCTAGAGCAAACTGACAAGTAGCAGAAACTGAATTTCTACTGTTTGCTGCTGCAACCAGAAACTGGGCTTGATACCATATGCCATGAGGACTTCTGTCCTCAGAGGCTACCTCTGTCATAGAGGCATCAACAATCTTCAATAGACCAACATTTATTAAGTGAGCAGATTACAGAAAGAAGCAAGAGAGTTATATAGATCAGAACTTGGAATGTCAGAGCTTCTAACAGGAATGAGATACTATGTAGATTGGTGTAGATCAAGGTTAGTGTTACATGAAAAGAAGCAAAGCTATATATACAGTGGCTCAAAAAACTGTCCCAATGTTTGCATGTTTTTCACTAAATGCGATGGCCCTCAATAGCCCCTAATCCTTGCCCTAAGCCATCAGTGGATGAAATGGAGTACCCACTCCTGGCTCTCTATTGATCTATGATTCAAAGAATTCCAGTAAAGGGTGATGGAATGGCAGCCATTCCAATGTGACAACTTATTGGGACAGTTTTTTGACTTTGAGTTTACATTATGTGTATTAGACCCTGGAATGCTGTAATATGACTACATTCTCTAGGTAATTATTATATCATGTCACCATTATGTAAGCATTTATGATACAGCATATATAAACCCTGCCATTATGAATAAATTCCCTCATTACCATTATGAAACACCTCTCTGCTGCTCAAAGGGATAACATCATCTCTCTTGCTTCCCTTGACCTTTCTTGTCAAAAAATTGCATCCCAAACTGGCATAGAGAAGTCTACTGTGGCTAGGGTCCTTCAGGAAATCCAGCCAGAGAAAGAAAACCATTATGGTGGATATCCTTCCAAACTTTCTTCTACCAACAAATGTGCTCTTGTCCAACAAATCATTACTGGCAAGGCCAATAATGCAGTTGAGGCCACATATTTCATCAATTCTATCATCAGCACCCCTGTCTGCTCACAGACAGTCAGGAATACCCTCAAGGAGGCCTCTCTAAAGGCTGTGGTGAAGAAGAAAAAACCTCTTCTTTCTGCTACCTATAGAAAGAGAAGATTGGCCTTTGCTCTCAAGTACCAGCATTGGACTGTGGAGGACTGAAAGAGGGTCATCTGGTCAGATGAGACCAAGATCAATAGGATTGAGTCAGATGGACAGGAATATGTGTGGAAAAGGAAGGGTAAGGGGCTAACTTCTAGAGAGGTCGAAGATACAGTCAAGTTTGAAGGAGGATCACTGATGGTTTGGGGCTGCATAGGGTGGAATGGAGTGGGGGTTTTCAGTGAGGTTGAAGGGAGGATGGATGCTGAACAGTATGTGGCCATTTTGGAGGCAGAGCTATTGCAGAGCATGGAGGAATCTGAGATTCCTAATGAGGATGTCATCTTCCAGCAGGATAATGACCCCAAGCATACCTCTAGAAGGGCCCAGATCTGGTTTGAAGAGCAAGATATCAAGCTTCTGGACTGGCCTGTTCAGTCCCCAGACCTCAACCCCATTGAGCACACTTGGAATCATCTTAAAAGATGTCTCTTAGGGTATGACAGGGCTTCTACAGGGGTTTATCAATTATGAAATAGAGTGATGGTGGAGTGGGGGAAGATTTCTGTGGAAGAGTATCAGAAATGGATAGAAAGCATGCCTAGAAGGATTCAGGCAGTTATCAAGGTCAAGGGAGGTCATACCAAGTACTAAATACCCTATGTTGTACAAAGTCAAAAAACTGTCCCAATGAGTTGTCACATTGGAATGGCTGCCATTCCATCACCCTTCAATGGAATTCTTTGAATCTTAGATCAATAGAGAGTCAGGGGTAGGTACTGCATTTTGTCCACTGATGGCTTAGGGCAAGGATTAGGGGCTATTGAGGGCCATTGTGTTTAGTGAAAAACATGCAAACATTGGGATGGTTTTTTGAGCCACTGTATGTGTCTAATTATTCTCATATCCAATGAGGCTAGGACATGCTGACTTTGTTTAGTGCAGAAATAGTGTGCTGGGTACCCTTTCGATATCATCAGTGATCATGGGTTTCTCATATTGATGAAGACTAGACAGCCAGAGTACTACATACCATCACTATCAACAGTCTCATGTGATATCAGATTTGTGTTCATGTGCACACAACAGCACATTGTGAAAATGCTGCAGGAATACAAAGGAAGAGTTAGCTTTACTATGGATTGATGGAGCTTGCTGAATTGTTGCTCATTTGTTACGTTCTGTGTTCACATGGAGCATGAGGGGCAGCTAGTATTGAGCTTCCCAATGGATATAGTTGAGGTAGCAAAGGTTAGTTATCATAACATAGCACTAATATATGTTACTAGTTGCACATGGGGCTCACACTCACAACCATTTTGGCCAAGATGCTAGATGAGTTTGAATTGTCAGATAAAGTATGAGACCACGTCACTGAGTGGACATACCTACATACTTATCATGTATTGACATTTATCACACACTAGATTCTTGCTGTAACATGTGATAGTGCTGCCAACAACAATGTAATGGTCCAAGAGTTATCATGACTTGCAGATGGATTTGCAGGATCAGCAACACATACCCAGTGCTTTCTCCATGTCAATAATCTGGTTGTCAGGGGCCTGTTGTGCCAGTTTGGTATTGGGGGAAAGGGAGGCAGTAGCATGGACTTGGGTGCTGAGGTCTCAGATGGAGTGGGCTCAAGGGGTCTGGTGGGCTTGGTGATTGGGACTAATGAAGACAATCTGGCCACTGCCAATGATGGTGATGGTGATGGTGATGACTCAGAGGATGGTTTAGTCAATGAGGTCACTGAGTTGAGTGAGCACAAGTGCTGTGCATTGGAAGGAGACATCCTTCCAGTCAAATTTGCATTAGCAAAGGTATGGGGTAAAGAGACTCACCATTCACTGTTTTAAATGTGTTTTTCAGCTTCAAAAATTGGCCTGTTCTATCCTGAAATCACCCATAGTGCATCTTTCAGCATGGTGAGAAATACTGACCCAGTTGCAAGTGAAGGTGATACTGCTGCCACATGATGTTGCCACTTGTTGGAATTTAATGTTAGATATGTTGAGTTATGCATTGGATCACAAGCAGGCCATCAACTAGATGACACAGAGATGAGAGGGAGATATGTGCAAGTACAAGCTGAGTGATTCTTCATCAGCTGCAACATGTGTTGAAGGTGCATTCTGTGCACCAACATATAATATAAGCACAAGCTAATTCTTGCTGGCATCACATAGATCCTCAAAGACACAACACTTTTCTTTTCTTGTGCAGCGCTCAACTTGGCAGCTGTAATCCCTATCATGGATGTTCTCAATAAGGAATTTGCCTCTTATTCTTGCAACTGCCTCCTCACACCAGTGATCCATGCTGCTATGTCACTTGCCAAATAGACCCTCAACAGGGATTATTCACTCACTGACAGCTCCAAGGTATATTGGGTTGCAATAATTCTACATCCTCAGCACAAGTTAATCTACTTCAAGAATTCCCATTGGAAGTCAGAATGGGTGAAGACTGCAGAGGAACTCATGCAAGAGGAATTTGAGTATACTGTACCTATGCTCCTACTGAATTCACTTCCAACACAGATACCTCAGATATTAACATAGTTGACAAGCCCAGCAACTCAAAGAAAACCCATAACATTTTTGACAACATGGAGGTGCTTGTGCTACCCAAGGCTGGTGATCTCTGCAGTAAGATTGACTGGTACCTGGCCACAAGATTCAGTTGGAAACAGACACCTCAGACATTGCAACAGGAGCCATACTCTCTGTCAAAGGTGATGATGACCTATGGTATCTGGTATCATTCATCTCCCATTCATTTAATAGTGCAGAACACAACTACCCTATCTACAATAAGAAGTTGCTCGCTGTCATCTATGCTCTTGAAGAATGGTGCCCCTATCTGGTCAGTCAACCCCACTTCAAAATCTGGACTGACCACAAGAACCTTGAGTATTGGAAGAAGCAACAAGTGCTCACCGGATGTCAAGCCTACTGGCATGAAGTCCTTCAAGAATTCAACTACTTGATAATCTACAAGTCTGGTGCAAGTAATGGACATGCAGATGTTCCCTCTTGTTGCCTGGACCATGGCAATGCTGTCAAGAACTGCAACTGCAATATCATAATTGTTACAAAACCCCCTTTCTCCACACCATTTTCGCCTTCTCTTTTGCTTGACCAGTGGCATGTGACTTCAGAATCACATGACCCACTGCATGCGCTCAAGACCAGTGACCTCTGGCATGTGACTGCATGTGACCCAGACGTGTCTCGACATGTATGTGTCGAGCACGCTATCTCTCGCTGATTGGAAATAGCCAAGTTTCCTGAGCCATCAAGCATGCATGCTGCTGCAGGTTGCACAGCCAAGTAGATCGCCAATCTCAGTTGAGTTGGCAGTGCTCATACCTAGCACTGCCTCCTTTCACAGATCACCAATGGGATCTCCCAATAGATCCCCTGGACTAAAGAGGCAGTCGTCAGATCCAGTGTAGCCAGCTGAATTCCTGATTGGAGGGCACAGCCGATAGAAGCAGCCCTATAAATACAGCTCCGCTTTAACGCCTCTTTCCTTAGTTTAGTCCACTTGTATCTACAGTGAGATCTTCACTCCTTGAAGCTCCTTCTAGATATTAAGGCAACCCAATCAGCTTCTTTTCATTTACCTCGCCAGGCTTGGTGTAAGCCTGCAAGTTAGTCTCTGGTCCCTGTAGTGGTCGTTGTTCACGACATCCAACTCTACAGTGTTGCTCCCGCAACACTTGGACTAAACTATCATACACTACCCGGACTGTAGGGTTTACACGAAACCTCCCCATCCTTCCCTTGCTTGCCGCCCCTCATCGGATCCCCTCACAAGGTTTATTCCCCAGGTTCCAAGGCCTTGATTTAGGCCCAGGTGTAGTTTCCTTGTTAGGAATGAACAGCTGAAAGGACCTTGTCAGTCTTGCTGTCATTGCCTGTTAGAAGACTAGTACTCCCCTAAACCAGATCTCCTGGTCTGTTGGATTTGGGCAGGAGCGGTCTTCGCCCAGATCGTCCCCATGAGCCTTCTGGTTGCCTGTGATGAGGAGTTCCACCCATAGATCATTCCCATGGAGAAGCTCTCTGTGTCAAGAAGATCAATCTCAGGTTGTTCTCATGGAAGTACTGCGCAACTTCTGTGTCGAGAAGATCACTGTATTAGGTGCCAGCCACAAGAAGATTTTCAAGCACCTTCATCGTCTCCTAGTTCCTGCTCCCTATCAATCCCAACATGTCTGGTGGCTCATCAGCAGGAGCACGTACCCCGGTTTCTCATGGAAGCACATCCGGCACTAGTGCCACCCTTCAAGACATCACTGCCTTCCTTGCCGAGCTCATGCTTGAGAAGCAAGCCAATGTTACAAAGAAGATTGCAGACCTGGGAAAATGGAGTGGAGATAGATCCACCTTCCGGCTTTGGTGGATTTGTTTATGTCTCTGGGTCAATGAATAGATCTGGAAAATCAACAAGCTCAAAGCCATCGCTGTTCTCTCACACTTTGAAGGCAACGCTGAGGGCTTTACCCTCAGTACGCTGGAAAAGTACTCCCATGAAGAAGACGACTTTGTACTTGATGCAGAAGGAGAACCCACCACCAAGAAGGTCAGGGACGCGGCTTGGTCATCGTGGAACAAGCTCCAAAGAGAAGTCAAGGACTACTTTCAGATCAAAGTCCTTGCCCACGAGTCCCTCCGTGCCCTTAAAGACCTCAAACAGAAGAGTACCTCCATCAACAAGTTTTTACAGAACTTTGACAAGTTATTCAAGGAGGCGCAGATAGACTGAGGACATGGTGTCGAGATCCTCAAGCACGTGGTAGACTACAAAGTCTACCACCACATGAAACTTCACCAGCCCCTAGCCAAAGAATCCTACACGGGATTCAAGGAAGCCTGCAAGTTTGCAGGACACACCTTCGAGCAGATTGCCTGCAAAAGAGGACCCAGTGCAAGAGACTCTCCTGCCTACTACCGCCCTATGGGCTCCTTCTTTCACCCTGCTCAATGGCCTTCCTATGCACCTCCTGCTAGGGGACCACATCCTTACCCCCGCCCCCAGCAGTCATTCCAACCTTGGTTCATGACCACTGGCCTTCAGCCAGGACAAGGAGCCCCCATGGAGATAGGAGCACCTTCCTCAGAAAACAGAAAATGCTGGAATTGCGACCAGCTAGGGCACATCTTGAGGATGTGCAAGAAACTGTGATGGATGCCTGTGCAGGCTCGTGCTGCACAAGATTTAGGCTATGCCTCTGCCTCTGCCTCCGCCTACTGGAGAGACTGCCTTAGAGTGGAAGCCAACAAAGAAGTGACTGATGCTTTAAAAGGTCACAGTCCATGAGTGACGAGGGTGCTCCTGGACTAGGTATATGAACTATGACTTGGACTCAGGGCCGAAACAACTCATATTTATTTCAGACACACTTTCTAGATAGTTTGAGCAATAAGTTATTACTGCCTACTGCCTCCAAGGAAGTCTCTCGTGAGATGACCTTGGGGGCCTTAGATGCATTAATTGCTCAGACTTGTGCTCTGAAATCCCCAAACATCTCCAACACTGGCCTTGTCAACAAAACCCCTCGTGTACATCCTGTCTCACTCGAAACGAACGTATGCTTTACTGGCAGGTTGACCGATGGTTACTGTACTCGTACAGTTAAGGCCCTCATCGATGAAGCATATACAAAGAAACTTGGACTCCGGACTGTGGACATCCCGTACCTGGTTCCAATTAGAAACACAGATGGCACTGGCAACCGTGGAGGTGCCATCACAAAGAAGATCCCCTTGATCATCCAGATCAACAGGCATTACGATATCATGGACATATATGTACATCCTCCCTCTCGGATCCAATCGGATGTATGTCAGGTATGACTGGCTGTCTACCCACAACCCTGATATCGACTGGCCCTGGAAGAAGATCACGTTCTCCCAATGCACCAAGGACTGTCAGCACATCAGCCAGGAGATGTGCAAGGCTGAAAGTCGAGCTGTCCAAATTGAGAACAGTGCCAAGGCCCTTACCCGAAGTCTACCATGACTTCCTCAACGTTTTCTCAGAGGAAGAGTCAAATAGGATGCCGGTACGAAAAGCTTGGGATCATGCCATTGACCTCAAGCCAGATTTCGTACCCAAGAAGGGTCGGATAATCCCCCTCTCAGATCCCAACATGGATGCATTGAGGACTTTCGTGGAGAAAGAGTCCGCTAAGGGGTACATCCGCCCCTCCAAGTCTCCACAGATAAACCCCATCTTCTTTATCCCAAAGAAGGACGGGAAGAAGCGGCTAGTAATGGATTACTGGTACCTCAATGAGGATACCATCAAGAACGCCTATCCGCTTCCCCTAATCTCGTCTCTAGTGGATCAGCTTAAAGGCGCCGATATGTTCACCACCCAGAAGGCCACAAGTGGAAAGGGGCCTTCATTGGAATGTGGGCAGAGAGTTGCACATTCCGAAATACATCACCATGGGCTCATAGGCCCCTATGATGAACAACATATTCAACGATATGTATGCTGTTCTCATCATCTACCTCGATGACTGCATGGTCTACACCAAGGGCAAGATCAAGACAGAACATGAGGCTATTGTCAAGGAAGTTCTAGGTCATCTTAGAGAAATCGACCTCTACATCAAGCCTGAGAAGTGTCAGTTCTCAAAAGAGAAGCTTGACTTCCTCAGCATGGTTGTATCCAAGGAAGGAGTCAAGATGCAGGATTCGAAGATAGCAGGAGTCCTCGATTGGCCTACTCCAAGAAAGGTCAAAGACATTCAAGGCTTCCTCGGACTCTGCAACTACTATCACAGGTTCATCCATGGATTCACGGACATTGCTTGTTCACTCAACGACTTGATGAAGAAGACCACCCCATGGCATTGGGGTGACAAAGAGCAGTCCGCCATGGACTCTCTCAAGGACAAGTTCAGGACTGTGCCCCTCCTCGCATATCCTGACAGGGAAAAGGAGGTTTGGTTGGAAACAGACGCCTCGGACATCACGACTGGAGCCATGCTCTCTATCAAAGACAATGACGACCTATGGCGTCCAGTATCATTCATCTCCCACTCCTTCAACAGCGCAGAATGCAACTACCCCATCTACAACAAGGAGTTGCTCACTGTCATCCGCACACTTGAAGAGTAGCATCACTACCTGGTCGGCTGTGCTCACTTTGAGATCTGGACCGACCACAAGAATCTTGAGTACTGGAAGAAACCCCAGGCTCTCTCTGGACACCAGGCCTGCTGGCATGAAGTGCTCCAGGAGTTTAATTACTCCATGATGTTACAACACTACTGCTTTCCTAGCATAATGCCAGGTTAGATAGACAGCAAAGAACATAGTAGGCACTCAGAAGTAGCCTTAGGACTTATAGAGGTCTGTTCAGAGGGAACACCAGAAGATATGTGGTATATTGCATAGAACTAGCTGGGGAGCTAAGTTCTATGCCAAGGCTTTATATACTGTTACAAATGTGCTACAAGGCCAGAAGGTCCCTTAAGGGGAACGATCTGGAAACCGGTTGGCACGAGGCAGGAAGTAGGCATGTGGAGATAGGTATGGCAACATGAGAGAGGAAAGTGATACTGGTCCTCATGTAGAACATGAGGCGAAACGGGAACCGGAGTAATGGTACAAGATACGAGAGAAGGAAACCCTATCAGATAGTCCAAAGCACAGCAGTGCTGGCTGCATATAGTAACTACAGTATGAACAGAAGGACGGTAAGGAGAACAACGGAGTAGGAGGGAATGAGATGGGATAGTAATCATAAGGGGATTGCTGGGTTGTAACAATAGCCCCTCCGTAAGGGGAAAGCATCCTGCTTTCCACAAACTCACCATACTTCCTAATCTCGGTCAGGACCAGATTGATCCCTGGCATTGACCTCGTAGTCGTAGGTATCAGTGGCATCTCACTCATCCCATCTGCCACCTGGTTGATGTCCGACCATGCGGGAGCAGCAGCCAATGAGGTGACCTTGTCGTCCACAGGAGGAGCAGCATCACTGAGGGCAGCGAAGGATCAAGTGGCCAGGTGCGAGTCAATTGCAGAAGGGACAACATGTGGTAGGACAGGCTGAGCGGATGTGTCCAGGGTTGCCACAACTGAAACAGAGGACAGGAGTGTCAGAGATGATGATCAAATTTTCATCGATTCAGGGAGGGGAGCGATTGCGGTGAGGGATGGAGACAGGGGGGATAGTCTGGGCTCATTCCATTGCTCCTCTGATGATAGTGTTAGATTGGAGGAAGTGGTTGTGACGATGGAGAGTATGTTGGCACAAAGGAGGTGCTGCAGCTTTGTCTGCAGGGGAAGCGAATTGATGGGTTGGCAGTGACATCAGCGCAGAGGAGTAGAAGGAATTGGAGCGGTCTGAGAGAGGGGAACGAGGGGATTGACCTCCGTCCATGGCAAGGGGTCATTGAGGTGTAGAGGGACTCCTGGATAGGAGATGGGTGGATTTGGCCTCT
>JBBPNB010000999.1:0-10365 GCA_038090635.1 Rubroboletus satanas | reverse complement strand
TGAAGCCCGCCGAAGTCTCGTTGGACGCCTTCAATTCGCAATACCTACAACACCACTCGTCGTCTGCCCCCGCCATCCTCGCTTGTGCCAAGGTCTCGCACTTTTTGGACATGCCGAGGGAAGAGGTTGAGAATCTATTGTTCACGACGCTCACGGATGGCGTCCAACTTCGTGTTGAGGTTCGTCCACCATATGCTGTATCCCATGTGCTGATCGAACGACACCTTGGTGTGTGCATCTCTCACAGGATGCACTGGAGATTCTGTCGTACCTCCAAAAGCTCCAATCGCTGCGCGCGGACGAATTCCGGATAGCATGCGATGCCAAGTTGACGCTGAGCAAGGTGTTCAAGACTACCGAGGAGCAGGCTGCGTTGAGACGACAGTCTGTGGACCCGAGGGACGAGAATGAGGTCGAGACCGTGTTTTGAGGGTTGGAAAGACAAAAATGAACGAGTGCATGCTGTTGGATCTGTTTGTAGGTGATTTGGAAGGGCTTGTCGTACATATACACACTTGAAACTTGCGACCCCTACTTACTAGTCGCCCTTGGTTAGCATTCCTGACTCAGGGCAGGTTATACTCGAGAGCGTGTGAATTGACCCGGAGGATGCCGATGGCAGCATGTGATGCGGCTAGTCATCGAGCGAGAGACAACGACCAACAACGCTCAAGACAGACTGGGACACTGCAACATGGTAAGCCCAGTCTCTGACATGTAAACGGCGGCCCATGTTTCCGTGCTGGGGACCCATCCATTGCGAGGAAAGGACGATCGATTGCGATGGATGGCAGCATGTTCGTATGGATATGGATGGGTAGGATGGAATGGAAATGGACGGGTCCCCACACGCAAACGTCGACGCGCCTCCCCCTTCCCAACGCCATCCCCATCTGCTCACCCCCGACTGTTCGACAGACCAAGAAAAGAAGAAACGGCGGTCGCAACAAGAAACACCGTGGCCACGTCGGTTTCGTCCGCTGCTCCAACTGCTCGCGGTGCGTGGCCAAAGACAAGGCGATCAAGCGTTTTACCGTGCGGAACATGGTCGAGAGCGCGGCCGTACGTGATATTAGCGAGGCGAGCGTTTATCCGGGTAGGTTTTTTTTTCTTTTTTTTTTGGGAGGGGGGGTTGCCTGTCTCTCAAATTGTTGGTGGAGTGGGTTATTGATCTCCTCGGGCGGAACAGAATACGTCATTCCAAAGTTGTATATCAAACTGGCATATTGCGTTTCGTGTGCTATTCACTCGCATGGTAAGAGGACTCGAGATCCGTCCGCGGTGTTTGCTCATCATCCACAGTCGTCCGTGTACGATCACGCGAGGGCCGTCGTAACCGTGCCCCGCCTCCCCGCGTCCGTTGGAAAGATGGAAAGAAGGTGAACCCAGCGGTAGCAGCGGCAGAGGACGCGAAAGCGGCGGCGGCGGCGGCAGGCAAAGCATGAAACGTCTTCTCGCTCTCTGTCGTTCTGTCCACTCGGAGATAGCTAAAACGCTAGTGTTTCGCCTTGTAAAACACATGCAAGCATGATTAGTAGTCACAAATGTGTGCTGCGTGATATCTCCGTCGATGCGAGACAGGGTCGGTTTGAAGGCGCTGCCGGCGGACCCGGTTGACACTGCCTCCCCGACAGGATATGCACAGCCAATGAAAGCGAGACGGCGCGGTTGACGTGGGGCTACTGCATTGACAGGTTATATGATGGCTCGGAAGGAACACAGCTCCATAGAACAAAAAGCGATCAAATGAGAAGACGAACGGCACGTATCAAGGAGCGCGAGCGCGCGGGGATGCGCCTTTCCAACCAAGGACTAGTGTCAGACAGGTGTCATGTACATAACCGGGAGAGGAAGGGGCGCACTGTTTGCCAAACTTTAAAAAAAGAATAAAAACGGTGCTCACGGAGTTTTCCTCGAGAGGGGATTGCTGTATATAATATAACGTCAGCGGAAGGCGGCCAATGGGAGCAGGGTGGGTAGGATTTCATTGGTGCGATAATGGACGTCGAAGCGATGATTAGTCTGATGGGAGGGAAGATGGAAGATGGTGGAAGGGGGCGAGGAGGTAAGGATGACGGGATAGGGGCAGCGGACATTTCCGCGTGTGCGCAGTGATAAATTGCGTGGAGGGAGAAGGGGGACGAGTGGCTTGATGGGGCCGGAATGCACGGAGCAGATAGCCGCGCCGGACGGAATCACTCCGGACGCTCGAATTGGCTCGGATTCTCGAGGGCGTGGGAACGTAGGGTCCTTGTGAATCGGCTTGGTCGAAACACAGTTGAGACAAGCAGCCGACAACGATGGAGATTAGTCCAGTCCTCTGTACAAATACCTCCTCGTCCCTTGACCATCTCCCACCCCCGCCAACATGTCCTGGCACCTCCTCCCCACCGAACTACACCTCGCCATCCTCCTCCTCCTCCCCCACAACGCCAGACACGCCCTCTCATCCACCTCCTCCCCCACCCGCGCCCTCTGTCTCCCCGCGATCTTCGCCGACGTATCCCTCCCCTCCACCGCGTCACTCCATGCCTTTGCCCGCCACGTCCCCCCCGAGTACGGCTCCTACGTCAGATCCCTCGCCATCTGCACCAAACAGCACCCCCGTGCCACAGGGGCTCTTCCCCCGACCGACGCCATCCTCTCCCTCCTCCGCTCCTGCACCCGTCTCAATGTCCTCTCCCTCTCCCTCGCGTCCCCCCTCGTTCCCGAAAAACTCGTCTCTGCCTTTTCTCGTCTCCCCCATGTGCACTCGTTCGAGATAAGCTGTTGGGGAAGAGAAGATGTCACACCTGTGTATGTTTCCACTCTACCCCTCACTCCCCACGCATCTCACCTCCCGCACACAGCTCGGAGCGTCTCGTCGTGGCACTCGCCGCTTCCCTTCCCTCCCTCTCCCATCTCACCATGTCTCGCATCACCCGCTCCGCCATACACGTCGACCCGTGTGATGTCCCATACGACGTCCCCATCGTCACCAACGACTTTGATGTCCCTCTCCACCCCCTCTTGGGAAGCGATCTCGCCCTCCCCAATCTCCTACGTCTCCCCTCTCTCCGTACCCTCGAAATCCACGATACCTGGTTGGGCTGCGACACCAAAATCGAGCTCGACCAACCCGCAACGTCTTCGTTGGAGAACCTGGTGCTCACCGGGAGCATGTATTCTTCCGACGCCCAATGCGAGCCCCAGGCCTGTACAGCGTGGCTCCATGCCTGTTCATCACTGCGCTCATTTGAGCTTGGATCCGCGCTCGCCTCGCACTCGGAACCCATGCAACCACCTCAACCATCCACCCCCCCTCGCGTCTCCCACGTACATATCAACGCCTCGCGTCTCCTCGTCGACGATCTATCATCGACTTTGGACGCCCTGAAGCTATGCAGTGTCGAGTCCATCTCGATTGCTTACGAACAAGAACGCCACACGGCGTTCCAAGACCTTGCTATGAAAACCCCATCCGATGACGAGTTCGCACGTGAATGTGCTCTCGACGATCTCCAAGATTGGAGCACGGCCATCGAGGCGTTCTTGCTCGATCGCTCAAAGGAAGAGTGGGGCGCACTCTCACGGGTGGACGTGTCTCTTGGACAAGACATCCACGCTTCCTGGGATCTGTAATGCATCCCGTCATTATTTTTGTTATCTTGCGTTATCTGGGAATTTTTGAGTCGGATGTACACTATATACCCGTTTTTTTTTTTCTTCGTGATCGGTCGTTGTACCGAGGCTGTACGACGATAGCGCTTTGATGACGTTTTGTGTACGCTATTATACCCGTCTGTGAACACACGCCCGAACCCCAAACAATGAGGCATAACAGATGAACCCACGGTGTCAATCTCAGCGGGCGTTCCCATCAATAATCGCCACCTTGGGCAGCATGACAGATGCCGGACCAACGCCAGCTGACCATCATTCACGAGGGCGGACAGATAACACCATGCGCCTACCCGGACCATGGGTGACCCTTGGAATCAGATATGACATATTTCGAGCGCATCGGGATCGAGAGGGTCCTCCTTCCGCATGAAGCGCGACTCGATAGTCTCTCAACGTCGTGAGGAAATGGACGCGGACAAGCCAACCTGCGCGCTCAATGGCTATCCTCGGCGGGCAAGCCCAGGGATTCACCGACAAATGGGAGTGTCGATGTCGAACTGTTTCTGTAACCAAGTAACCGAGTTGGTTCGAAGGCGAAGAAGTGTGATAGGCGACGAGGGGGCCGGGGAGGGGTTGTCAACATGTCACTGCGAGGACGCTCGCTCTGAAACGTTTTGGACGCCAATCAGATCCAGCGCAATTGCCTGATGTTTGTTTGCCGAAAAATAAATTGTGTTTATCATTATGTGTCTGAAAAATGATACATTCTTTGTCACAAAACATGCTGAAGCCTTTCACAAGTTCTGATTGGGTGCCTTGTGATGCAAAATTTACATAAAGAATGAATAAATATAAATATAAATATAAATATCTTCCCGCTCGATATTTAGTTGCCAATAATGCAACCAGGCTTGCAGTGAATCCAATAGAGGCTTTTTTGCCGGTTGCGCAATGTGAGTGTGTGCCTTTTTTTCCCTTGGACGCTCCTCTCTTTCTTTTGACCGGCGAGTGTGACCACTGGGGACCCATGTCAATTTCAAAAAAAAAAGAGGTATGGTCCATGGTACGTACTTGTCAATTCACAGGAGGTCATACGCTCGCGTCAAGCCCACTCGAAGGAGCATCCTCGCCAGCGTTTTTTTCTTTGACAAGGGTCCAAGTTGTACTAGCGAAGTTTGCACTCGCACTTTCCGGCGTCTTTTTCGCTCCTCAAGTTACTAGGCCATCCTTGTCTCTGTTGCGACCTTCCAGTGACAGTTCACTTGGGTTCGCCGCATCTCCGAATCACTCCTAAACGACCCGTGAACGACTCGTCCGCGGCACGCCAAAACGAGTCTTTTGGAACGTCTCCATGGGTCGGAACAAGCGAAAAAAAAAAAAAAAACAAGAGGTACGCTGAAAGAACAAAATACATGTGTATGATGTATGTATATAAGCAGTATGGAACTGGACTTGTTGCGATGCGACCATGTCAACCGTAGGAGAGATCCCCCCCCCACGAAGATGACGATGTGCCCCCCTGAAACAAAGCCTCCGAAACCGAACCGAACCCCATTCGTTTTCGATCGAACTTGAAAGGGATCCGTTTTGTGCCGAGTGATTCATTCCAGAGGTGCGTGTCAAGAGTCAAGCTAGTCAAGACGGGAAGCTTGGCAGTGCATGGGAAAAAGCCTTAAGGGCGCAGTTCGACATGAAACCCAAATACGATCGGCTTTGTTGTGATCATACAAGGTTGCATGGCGTCGTGGACTGGTGTCGATGGTCGTAGTCACGCACGACACAGGTTTTGGTTCTGACCGGGAAGCTTGAAGAAAACACGATGGATCGGTTGCGGTCATTCACGTTCAACATGCGCTTAGGGGTCGAGTCGTTATCAACGTGGCGTGCCCGAGAACCTTCTCATTGGTAACATGCACGCACGCATATATGTTCGAATACTGTGCACGGGATGGCTCGCTGAAATGAGTGTCATACAGTGTCAGTCTCTCTGAACACGGTAAGAGAGAGACCGGTTGAGGGTTGGTTGAGGGCGTCAGGTTCAGAAGGAAGGCAGCATAGATGTCATCTCTTCGATGTTCCCAGCCAACCTAAACGTTCTTGTCATATTTTGTGTGCCTACTGCTTGGAGTTTTCCTTGCAGTACTTGTGTCAAAGCTCAAGCACTCGAACTTCAGGTCACCCCGTCCAATGTCAACGTTCAGGAGACCTGTCTACGATACAAGCATAACATATGGTCGTTTGTTGCACATTACAAGGGAATGAAGGAAAAAGCAAGCGTGATGCGGAACGAGAGGAAGTAATGTGCAAATCCATAGCAAGGTGCGGGATCTCGGGAAAGCGAACGGAGCAATAAAAGAACCATTATGATGTGCAAAATGGAAGCAAGGGAAAGAACCTTTGTGACGTCAAAGTCCAGGGTACCAAGAAACATCTGAAGGCAGTCAATGCCAACCACGGGAAAAGGAGGGATGGGTCATGATTTATCGTGAGGTTTGTGCGTAACGATGGGGTGGTCATACTCGGAATAGGGCCGGAAATTGAGTCAACGGGAGCCGTTTAGTCTCTGAACAAGCGCGTGCACAACAGTTTCAGGGAGTCCGAATTCTCGGGCGAGCGCGCCGTATGGCGACCCAGCAGAAGTCAGGTCCCACATGACCGGCATGAGAGGAGGTTGAACGTGGGTTGCGGGATAGTTGTGTTGCGCAGAAAAGGCGGAAGTATAGGCCTTGTGGATTGTTGTCAACGTTGCAATTTGTTCCTCTGTGAATACTTTGGAGCACCAAGTCAAATTGAAAACACGAGTGAAGCACCGCTTGAACTCACCTTTGCAGCTAATAGCAGCGTCCAAGAGCTCGTTAAGCAGCTCGGGTTCATCATAAGGAATAGATTGCCGGTAACGAGCCCCAAGGATATCGAGCGCAGCTAGAACAAGAAATCAGCCATAGTATCGGCCAACGAGGACCAGGTCCTTACTGTGCGTGATATCTGCAAAGTTTAGTCGGTCAACAAAAACTGCGAGGGTGACAAGGAATTCACTAACAGAACAGTGAATCACTAATCTTAACTTCCCAAAAGACCCTGCTGTCGACATCCACCGGGAATTTCGACAAGATGCTGATAAGTACATGGAAGGGAAGGGAAGCCACCTTCAAGAAATGCGACTAGACAACGAACCGTGTCAACGAACAGCAGTAGGCGAAAGCAACATGACTTACATCAGGCCTTTGAATGAGGTTCAATAATGAATCAAGCTCCGCCTTTGACATCAGACACGGTAGTTCATCTCGCAGTCCGGAAATGGAGGGTCGCGAACCACTCCAATCGCCTTTCCATGATGGGAATAACTGGTAGGAAGAGTTGAGTTCCCCATCATTCTCTAACAAAGTAGACATACCGCATGCATAAGCTCACTTTGGCTACTGAGGGTGACAGTGACCCCGCGCGCCCTTTTCCCTTTACCAAGCACCGAGTTTTGGGCTGATCGGAGAGCTGTCCTAGCGATTTCCTCTGTAGAAAGCTCAACGTAGGCATGACTGCAGGTCTTCCCCCGATGGTCCAACAGTATGTGAACACGGACAATAGGGTGCCTCAACCACGCAGCGACAACAGGAGGGGTAATATCCTAGTGCCAAGTTATCAGATCTAGGGAGAAGCCATGCTTCGAGTGAACCCACCCAGGGAACATTGTCGATACGAAGAACAATGTTCTCTGCTCTTTGCGCTTGAGGGGAAACGGCAAACGGAGACGAGTGGCGCATCTGGGGATTGTAGAGAGACATGGTGCTCATCAAGGATGGTAGAGGATCGGTATCGAATGTGCTCGGCAGGAGTGGATGTTCGCCTCGAATTGATCGTTGTTGTAGCGGTGAAGTTGCGATATCTGAAACCACGGGGAAACGTCTCTGGCTGACAGTGGATGCTGAAGCATCGTCATCCGAGGCAGTTTGCAATTCGAAATCATTGACGAACGTCTTACAGACGGCACAATGAATATCTTTCTCACCCACGATGTTGAGAGCACTCGTCATGCAAGCGGAGCAGAGCAGATGTTTGCAGGGCACCAGAACTGCCATCCGATCGCGTGTGCAACCACAAACAGAGCAGGCCGTATGCGGCGACGTGGCGGAGGAGACGTTGAACATCTCAGAATATGCACTTTGAAAATGCTGCGGGACGGATTCTGCAATCGTCGACAGTCCAGAACCGTTGAAGGGGTCTTGTAAAACCAACGTTTGAGCTGCGGAGGAAAAAGATTGTGGGTACGGTTCAAAAGCGTTCTCATCGATGTCGAAGAGCTCAGAGGATATCTGTAATTGGTACACAATACATGAGTCACAGCGGAATTAATGGGAACTACGGCGAAGTAAAGCACAGACCTGTCCGAAAGGGGGGCGGCGACGCGTGTGTGCGGGATCCGTCATGCTTCCTTTAAATTTCAATTGGCTAGCGTTTGTAGGTTTAGGTGGCGGTGTATTCAAGATCCCGAGGGTCCGCCTTGCCGGCGTCCTGTGTGCATACGCAGAAGCCGACGGGCACATCGGCTGAATGCTCGATTGTGTACGAGATCGGCGGTGGTTCGGAAGGGAAAGAGGGGAAAGCAAAGCTGTACAGTGGATTATCAGAGACAGCTCGAATTGGGAGGCTCTTGGCAGTGACTTACATTCTTCGTTTGCAAACGGCGTTGAACTCGCATCAGAAGGAGTAAGGTCGCTAGCTGGGGATGTGTATATATGCGTTTAGAAGTGGAGGCGTGTTACCATCAAAGTAGTCCGGTGGCACGAAACGATCGGAATTAACATACGAAGGAAATGGAAGGGTGTGAACGATCAAACCACTTAAAGTAACGCATATACGCACCCTCGTCATCACCAAAACTTGAGTCCTCAGCAGTAGCTACCTTGATACCGTTTTTGTTGGCACGTGAACGCCAGCTCGCAGCAATATCCGCCAAGCTCTTGTCGGCTAACTGGGCGGTGGCCTCATTTTCAGCAGAATGGATAACGGGAAATCGCATGAAGTTCGCTGGAGAATCTGGTGTATTTATTGTTGAACTTGAATTCGTTGAGAAAGATCGGAGACTGAGAGGCGTATAAGGCGTGGAAGTGGTGCTTGCTGGAGTGGCCGGTGACCGATATAAGGTCTTTTGAGGGCGGATTATGCGCTGTGGAGTGACCGGAAGGCCCAATGCACGCTCCATTCTGTTAAAACGAGCGGCAGCAGGAGAGGTTGGTGCGGAGGCGGGAACTAGGGGGACGGAAACAGAGTGCTTATGCATGACGACCGGCGGCACCTACAATACGCACAAAACTATGAGCAAAAAAGGTCACAACAGGTGCGACGACACGCTGAAGTTACCTTGAACTGAACGAATATTGAGCAGCAACAGACAGATGGCGATATGAGGGAGATAGAAAGCGAGGCAAGGACTGTCGGGGTGGCTCGGGGCAAAGAAAAACCGTTGTACAGAGTACGGATCGGTGAGGGTACAGGTGTTCAATATCTTCTCGACGGTGTTTTCTTGAGGGTGTTGGGGGCGCCGGTGGATGGCTTGGGACGGCCTACCGAAATAACACTAAACGTGAAACGTAGCAAGCTTTGGAATAGAAAGCTGATCGTGGGAAGTTTCTTAAAGAGCGCGTCGCGTAACAGTCACGTGCAAGCAAAGCACACACGGTAACCACAAATAAATTAATAAATATTCATTATCAGTAGGGACCCACAGACGTCCAATCTTCGCTCTCAAGGTCCTATGCATCATCACCGATCAATCATATTGTAGTGGGGAGCATCCAATCGCTATGCCAATCGACTACACATCAGTCGATAACAATTGCTTCATGACAACAAGAACGAGTCCCTTCCCCCTAACCCCGACGCCTCCCCCTCAGTTGGCCTTGTTCCCAGTGGGTTTCATGTCGGTCTGTAAATTTCCGTGTTTAGAGCGGCCACGTCTTATGCCCATTCAAGGTAGGCGAATAGGACAAATCAGCGCGACGTACCCTCAGACTGTTCTTCTTTGGTTCTCAGCGCCGGGTGCTATCTGAGATTTCAGCTTCGGTGATTGCTTCACACACCTTGTCGACACTGTCGACAACTGGTATCTTCGTTCCCTCATCGCAAGCAGCTATCACGACCAATGGGAACAATTTGTGGGCAAAGCAAAGACTGCGAATGAATACCCAAATTCTCGTCTTTATCGGAAGTGGTGTGTCGGCTGACGATCTTAAAAAAGGAGCGTCGCAAGGTGATCAGCGGGGGGGGGCTGGTCGGAGAGTATGTCAACGCGCCAAGCTGGTCAGACTTTCCAAAATGTGTACGAATAGATTGCACTGAGACTTGTTTGAAGGACAAATAAATGTAAATGGTCCGTTATTGGTGTTGGACCCGGGATGGATGGAGGGGAGGCGGATGAGGAGGTCAGAGGATGCATCGAAGAGGTTTGACAACAATTGTGCCCCTCATCGATCTGCTACGAGTTCTCTGGGAGAGAAAATTCACCAACAAGTTCCCGGGGGGTACATTGTGCACACGGTGTGTCTGCCTCACATTTGCACTGAATAGTTGCAAGAGGAGGCATGTCAGCTGGCGTTCGCCGAAGAACAATGGGAACGAACTCTACGAGTCCCTCGGTTCAAACATTCACCCTTCATCCTAAGATACTATATAAATACCCCGTCATCTAAGTCACCACTGAGCCCTGGCTATACACACCAAGGACAACCTCTCACGGGTCTGAATTTTCGACTGGATCACATGCTGTCA
>JBBPNB010000998.1:0-10369 GCA_038090635.1 Rubroboletus satanas | reverse complement strand
GGACACCATACGCATCCCCCAGACTAAGATGACTCCCGACCCCCGCCCCCGCCCCCTCCAGCACCACCAGCACCTAGAGTTAATGGACCCCCTTCGCCCCCTCCAGTTCAAGAAGGCTCTCCACCACCGCCCCCGCCGCCCCCGCCCCCGCCTGGGGTGGCCGCGTCTGTGCCTCCTCCACAGCCTGGGCGCTCTGACCTGTTGGCATCGATTCGTGGACAGAGCGTGGCCAATTTACGCAAGACACCGGCTCCGTCATCAAGCCCACCACCCCCACCTGCACCTGCGGTGGAATCCAGCAATAGCAACGGTACGGGCGGAGGTGGAGATTTGACCGCCGCCCTCGCCGCGGCGTTGATGCAAAGAAACAAGAAGCTTGGCGACAGCGATGATGAGGACGGCGACGACGACGAATGGGATTAGATACGGATTCATGGATTTACACAGGCTATAATCAGGGACTGTTCGTGTGAACTCTCCGGCTCGGAACCCACATTGAGCAGTGAGTTTGATAATACGGCCCATCATTGCCTCGTGTCTGTGGCACTTTGCATTCACTATCAAGGGCTATCGTCGAGTGCCCTGATCCTCCGAGGATGTGTGTTTTAGTAGTGTCTGACTGCCCTGGGTTTGGGGCTCGCGCGGTTGACCTGATTTGGCTATGGCGATTGCCGAGATGAAATAAGTAGCCCAGTCGTCGACCCCTACTCTCCACACCTTGCCTCCCAACTACGACCATAGCAATCGCCTATTTGACGTTTGTCTAGAAAATGGCGGATCAGCTGGTGCGTTCGTGCAGATCATCATGCTGCCATCGACTTATAAGTCGGTCTTGGACAAATTACCCAGTCTGAAGGTGACGCGCATTGGATGTAGAATACAAGATCACACATTAACTCTTTTTCATTTTCGTGTCGACACACAGAGCAAATCTCTGGTGAGTTAATCCATTCTGTGCACTGGGTACTCGCAGCTCATGGAGTGTGCACAGAATTCAAGGAAGCCTTTTCTCTGTTCGACAAAGGTCAAGATCAATGTACCTGCATCTTTGGAAGGGCTAATAAAACCTGTCCAACGTAGATGGCGATGGCACGATCACCACCAGGGAGCTCGGCACGGTGATGCGCTCCCTGGGACAGAACCCCACGGAAGCCGAACTACAGGACATGATCAACGAAGTTGATGCGGACGGGAACGGCACGATCGACTTCCCCGAGTTCTTGACCATGATGGCGCGCAAGATGCGCGACACGGACAGCGAAGAAGAAATCAAGGAGGCCTTCAAGGTGTTCGACAAGGATGGAAATGGTTTCATCAGTGCAGCCGAGTTGCGGCACGTGATGACGAACTTGGGTGAGGAACGTTCCTGAACCAGGAACCGGGACGATTGTCGGCGCGCGCTCAATGGTAGTTGCAGGCGAAAAGTTGACCGAGACTGAGGTGGAGGAAATGATCCGCGAGGCGGATGTGGATGGCGATGGCCAGATCAACTACGAGGGTGAGTCGTAGATCATCTCGTTGATCCATCCTAGACATCTACTCATAATCCCTCTAGAATTCGTCAAGGTGAGAAGGACGTAGCGTCCGGTGTTTTTCCTAGTAACTCCCTTGCTTAGCTTATTGAAACAGATGATGCTGTCAAAGTGAACTCGTTGTTCTACTTACCCATGTCGGCCATTGTTTCGTCTTATCCAAACTTCTCCTACAATGGAGTTAAGGCGTAATATGGAATGAAGGCGTAATATGGAATGTTGTTTTTACTTGTAGTTGCTTGCTGTAGAGTACTCGATGAATAAACGCGCCCATCGCCGCAGCAGCAGGGGAGGAGAATGATGTCATCTGAAGGCGCAGCACGGAATTTGATATAAAGGGGCCCCAGACTGTCCATCTCTCTCTCATCATCATGTCACAAACATCCAAGACCAACCCCGAGCAGAGTTTCAATATTCTGCCTCACCCAGCGGTCAGTTACATCCGTCGTTCAGGATTGTCACCATCGCTGACTTGTAGCTACAGAGGTCGAACAATCCCGCCGATCTCGTCGACTCGGGAATAGGATTGACGAGCGACCCGGCAATTTTAGCACACCATGCTCGGGACCCTCATATCCCCAGCCAGGACCTTTTGAACAAGCTGGATGCGCCCCTGGTACGACTTTTATTCTTTCCGTTTGGATTTTCTAACGATCCCGTTGTCTAGAGTCGAGAAGAGCTCAAGAAGAAGTCTGAGGCGCTCAACAAGTAGTTGCATCAGGGCGATGATCCATCGTATTGTGGGGCCGTTGGATGGAGGACATCCAGTTGTTGGACCTGGGCCACACATATGCTTGGATCGACTGCTAGTCGTATATACGATAGTGCTACTGTGATTCGTGTTGATGAACCTGTATCTTATTCACCCGACGTTGCTATCGCTAGTGTTGATGATCTCGATGCATGGAGATAAGGCTCGTCCATCCATAAAAAGCAAGTTGTGCCCTGGTAACTTGGACGAGTACATAGTTAAGTTTGGAGTGCTTATAATCCTCTCTCTTTGTCTTCTGTACGCAGCTTCTTTCTATTTCGCAACGGTACTGGTTCAAACTATCCGGTCTGACGCGAGTTGTCAACGACGCTATTGTGCCATCTTGTAGTTCATTGTCCTCGTTGCCGTCATCGAGGTACATCTTGCAGCAGTCTTCCCCTTGGTAACGTCAAGCTTGAGAGTATTCACAAGGTCAATCGAGATCGCCGTTATACGTTAGTCTTTCCTTCCCGAATGTCATCCGGCGCGCTCGCTGAACCCCTCTTTGGGAAGACAATGGTAAGGTCTATGGCCATGCGTTAAAAGCGGAACGGCGACGGCACTGGCTCCTGGAACATCCCTCGATACCCATTTCTTTCCCGTGCGTCGCTGGCGACTTGTCCATCCACTCTCTTTGAGTCCGATTGTATTCGATACCCGACACCGCTAGTATCAACCCGAAGTACACTCAAAGCTGAATTCGTCAAGTCATGTTTTTTTACAAGACTCTGGCTATTTTATGTTGGAGTCACGTTATTGCATCCTTGCCACTGAGTGCAAGTCTTCAGCGCAAGAGAGATGTAGATCCTGCTCTTGTTCCCTCGTTCGGGTGGCAGGCCGGAATCAATCCTGATGGTCAGTAAACTGACTCATTCATGCCAACCTTGGATAGACATCGTCCATCGCTTCCAGGCACAGGAAACTGCGATGGCGCCGTGAACGGTACCAATGGGCAACCTATTCTGGTGCCCTGTCAATGTCCCCCGAACTCGACATTCTTTCTTACCGTTCGTCACAAAGTCGTTCGGGCTTTCAGTGCAGGCTTTAATAGAACCCTTTGCAGGCTCTCAATCAAAACATCGCGGCTGGTTTCGTTACTACGAATCCCACTGTCAAGTCAACCTTCCCGACGGACAATAGCACTGCTTCCCAACTTGCCCGTCTGAATGCTGCCGCCGTCACGTTACAGAATCTGGAAGGTCCCGGTGTTGGATGTCCCATCTCGTCGACCACTTTTTCTGCACAACAGAAAGCTATAGAAGCGGAGACGTCGAATACGACATCTCCCAGCGCTACCGTGCCTGCAGTCTCCCCTTCTGCTCCAGCCACTTCCGGCTTCACTACGAGCGCTAGTCAGGCCAGCAGCGTTGGTTCATGCTCTGTTACTCCAAGTGCCCCAGTTGCAACATCGGCTCAGGCGTCCCCATCTGCATCTCCCTCAGCCCCATCTATTACGAACACCACAGTTACGACATCATCATCTAGCAATACGACCACCCCGACAGATGAACAGATTGCTGCCCTTGCGCCACCCCTGGGATGGCAGTCAGGTATCAATCCTGATGGTACGTATGCCGTCTATTATCGAGATCTCCGAATTCAAGGAGTGTCTTCAAGGTACTGGAAACTGTGATGGGGCTGTAAACAGTACAAGTGGGCAACCAGTCCTTATTCCATGCCAGTGCCCACCAGACCAAGCACACTACATCTCGGTGAGATCCATACTTTCCGAGTCTTTCCCCCGTCCATCTCTTTACATGATCTACCCTAGAATCTCACTGCGAATATCCGGGCTGGACACGTGGTTCTCAATCCCACAGTGCTCGTCACGTTCCCGACGGATAACGGTACTGCGTCTCAGAGCGCTCGTCTCAATGCTGCTGCAGTCACTATTCAGAACTTGAATGGTGCGGGGGTGGGATGTCCCATTGCCTCCACCAATTTTACTGCACAATCCAAAGCTATCAGTGCGGGTTGATATTTGTCTTGGAGACATTGTTGTATTTGTTACAGATGTATCTACCGATGTGTAGCATATCCGATGTATCATTCTTGGAATATTGATGTTCTTGAACAACAAGCACAGGGGAAACTGTGGCAGTGCACGATCTAGTGGTCAGGTGATACATCAACGATCACGTGATCGAACCGAAACGCGGTTAGGTTGCAACCACGAAATGACGCGACTTTGACTCGTAAACCCATGGCTTCCTCGTCGTCGCTCGCGTTGAGCACGCTGCTATCGGCATTACACACGCATTTGAACGCTCAAACACAGTTATTGCCACAACTACATTCCCAACTTGGTCTACCCGCCACCGCCCTCGAAGACGAACTCCAAGAACTACAGCATAATCTAACTCGAGCGGTCGAATCCCAAATCGACGTACGCAGGAAACAAGTCGAAGAATGGGAGACGAAATGCGAAGAGGTGGAAATCGGATGTTCGCGATACACCCGCGCGCTGGGCACGAACACCAAAGTCGCCGGATCACTTCCCGAGATCAAATCTGAAAAGGTCCTCCCACGACGACATGCACGTGCGTTGGAGTATCAAGAGCGATTGCGACAGGTGCGTTTTTAGACTGTTGATCCTTGTCGACTTTTTTTTGTCAAAGGGTGACGAACGATTTGTCGAAACGTTTTTTTTGGGGGGGATTAGGTTTATCATACGAAGCTCGAGCAGTTGACGACGTTGACGAATCGATTGAATGCCCTTGCGCGGAATTTGGGATCGAATTATTTCTCTAATGATATTCTTCGACCGACCGTTTCTGTCGAGGAGGATGCAAATAGTCCCAATGCCCTTCGGGACGTCATGCCTGAGCGCTTCTCCAGACTGGAGAAGGAGCTGGTGCGAGGCAAAGGCGAAATGGTGAGTTGATCTGTTTTTTGTTTTCACGTTCATGGTTTCCGTGCGGTGGAGGTGCTCTGCGTACGAACGACAGGTAGTTGTCAGAGTTGGGCATCTCCATGCAAAATGTGATGATCATGTCCCGCGACTCTTTGCATGGTGGATGTTTGATCCTGCTTGGAACGCAGAGACAGTTTGTCAATCAAAATTCACGTTAACACGGTACTCGTGGCGCACGTACGCCTTGAGTTATCGATTAGTTGAGTAGCTGGTGGACATCGTCTCTGTGTTCCAATCGCGGTCACCATTATGCCTTCCCCGCCTTGTATTCTATGTTTGGCGAGAACAACCACGTTCACTAAAACCGTCTTTATCTAGACGAAACGCCTCACTCTGCTCGGGGATGTGTTCCTCCAGGTTGATTGGTTACACACGGAACTTGGCATCGATCCACCAGAAATTGATGACACGCCTCTACCTGTCGCTTCTTCCTCAACGCTAACAGTTCCCGCTTACACGCTCCCCCGCTCATCTTCTTCCTGCAGCCAACGACCACCGGGTGCAGATCCTTTTCTCGAACGATCTGGCACACCTACACCTTCGTGTCAAGGTGGGTCCGACGCCAAGCTTCTCTTCCGTTCGGCTTCTCCGACCCCAACGTCGTCATCCGAGCCCAGTGCAGATCCTGTGCGGGAATTCCAACATGCGTTTTCTCGTTTTGTGCAGCTTTTGGATTCCTCATCGACACCCGATCCCGTTCCTGCCGCCATTCTTGGTTCGCTTGCGGTCGAACCGACCCAAAAGATGTTGTTGTATGCGGAGCAGCGTTGCTCTGAGTTGGCGGAGCTGAAGAAACGGAGAGAGGCTCATATCCAAGCCATGTATGATCAACTGGAATCGCTCTGGAGAAGAATGGGAGTGGACGATACGGCGATGGACGCATTCGTTGAAGTGAGTCACCCAGATCCGGGTCTCGGTATTCATTGACGTAAGTTGTCTGCAGGCGAATCGCGGGACGACTCCCCAGGTTATCCAAGCCTACGAGGAAGAACTAGAACGCATGATCGACCTAAAGAGAGAACGAATGGGAGAGTTCATTTGTAACGCCCGGTCTGAGATCGAATCGTTGTGGAGTGAATTGATGACCGGTGAGGACGAGCGTGCGGACTTTGCTGCCTTTGTGGATGGTAGGTACCCTCCTAGAAGACGCCTGTAACCGGGATGGAGCTCATGTTTCACGTACAGATGAACACACGGAAGATCTGCTGAGCCAGCACGAACACGAAATTGCGCGGCTCAAAGCAGAGGTCAGGCTCAAGACGCCCATGTTGGCATCTATAAAGAAATACTTTGACATATGTGAAGAGGAGAAGGAGCTGGAGCGTGCTGCTGGCGATCAGACGCGACTCCTCGGCCGAGGAGGCGGTAGGGATCCAGGCCGGCTATTGAGAGAGGAGAAGATGAGGAAGCGGGTAGGCAAGGAGAAACCAAAGGTTCGTTCTCAGGCCCCACAATTTGTTCATTGCTTGTTTTAATGACTCGACATACAGCTGGAACAGCAACTCCTATCGTCCCTTCCCGCATGGGAGCAGGCCAATGGTCGCCCCTTCCTGGCGCATGGAGAAAGTATGCTCCAGATTCTGATGGAAAATGTATCTGCAAATGAACAAGAGAACAAGAAGAAGACAGTCGCATCACAATACTCGGTGCAGGCACTCACTACGAGCAAGCCCACTGGCCCTCTGACCCGTAGCCGCAGCCTGGAACCTACCATTGGTAACAGCAACAAAGCTGGCTATGTCCCTGGAAAAACGCACAACCCACCTCCAGGCGCTGTCACGCCCGCAGTGAGACCGGGGTCGTCGATGTCTCAGACCACGATCAAACGACAAAAGCTTGCGGACAGCCGTGGCAAGCCTGTGCGAAGCTCATCCCCGGCAAAAGGCCGCACGCCGAGTGGGGCCGCTTCCGGACTACCGAGACCGGCTGTTCCAGCAGTGCCACCCGGCTCGCACGTCACGACATGGTCGAAACACACGGAAGGATACGCCTCGCTTGGATGGGGTCGCGCGCCAACGACGACGCAACGTACGACATCACGGGCTGTATCGAGCTCCAGCGTGAGCTCCCATCGTCATGCTAGCTCGACGAAGTCGTATGGTGCGAATGCGATAGCGTCGAGTGTGGTGGCGCGCGCGGCGAGCTTGGATAAAGGTAGTCGGATCAAACGGGAGAGTTTCCGGCCGCGGCCGAGCGTCGATGGCGTGAGGGGCGGTATAGGGGCTGCGTTCCGAGGGATGCCAACGACGGAGGAAGAGTGAGGGTTTCTTTTCCCCTTCCATTCCTCTTTTATTTTATTTTATTTTTTGCCTTGGTTGTTTATTGCGTGTGACCACTGTATGTCTACTCGCTGGCGGGGATGTGTCTGGATCGCCAGAGGTTTAATCTTTTGTAGGGTATGAATGCTCGTACGGAGTAGTATGTATGTCCTGACAGTCTTTTCTGTACTCGGTGACCGAGGAAGCCACTCGGTGCGATCCCTCGGAGAATAGACCATAGTTACACTCGACGTAAGGCCCGTCTCATCGCCGCTCTCGCCGTTATCTTCTCACCGCACCCACAATGATCTACGCTGTCCTTAAAGGGGGCTGTAATCTTGTGCTATAAAAGATGGCCAAACCCATCAAATAAGCCTCTCAAACACACCCCCATCGATATCTGAACATGGCAGCACACACGAGGGGTAATAATGGGAGATGGCGCTCACAAAGGGGAAAGCCAACGGAGTATCGCACCGCTCGCTGGTATATGGGCGGTTCTTCAGACCCATCGTTTGTTTTAAAAGACCTCGAGGAACGCGTGGCGACGTTGTCGGTCGACGCGACAGGGTACGCCTCGGAGCTCGTCCGACTACGTCACGTCAAACCCATAGCCTCCTACTCATGGATCGACGCGCCGATCCCCACCATCGTCGTCCCAGGTAAGGCCTCCACGCGTAAGCCGCCACATCCCCCTTACATTCTATTTTCACTCCTAAAGGCTCCCCTTGGATCTGGGCGAACGAGCGTCCGCCGGTGAAACAAGTGCCGCGCGACGCGGGGGTCCGGATCATCCATCACAACGCATCCAAGATGGGTAACCACTCCCCCATGTTGCCCCTCTTTGCTGCGATTGATGCTTTGCACGACAACTTTGCGTACAAGGAGCTTGATCTCGTCACTGATCGCAATGGTCTCCGAAAGTTGCTGCGTTACATTGACGATGCTAGCAAGGACGAACACTTTCGGATCGATGTCGATCTGGTCGGGAAGACGTGCTTGTTTACACGGCAGGAGGAGAACCCCACGTCCTCCGCGCAGAATGTAGGCTATGGCCACGAGTATCTAAAAGCCACCACCAGAGTCCCACCAGGGTGCGAGAAGATGGTTGACCATAGCCGCATCATCACCTACGTGAGTCCGTGTCATCTCGTGACCTCGAAGTTCCCTCACAGGTTCGATGAACACTGTTGTGCAGAAATTTGGGAGTTTGAATATCTTGCTCGGTTTCACGGCGGATGCCTGCATAGAGCCGAAGGTTGATGATGACGATCTCCTCGCGTCGTTTTCGTCGCTGAGCATTGGGGGCAAAGCAGATAAGTCAACCAAGCCGAACGAGGACCCGGGATCCCCTGCCGGTCTCGACATCAAGCTCACCCCATCTCGTTCGCTCGTCCCTCAGTCCGACTTGATCGAGGTGAAGACGAGGTCTACATACCGAGAGCCGAATTGGAAAGATATCTATCCCCAGCTGTATCTGTCACACACGGCATGGCTCTACATGGCGAAGCACAGCGGAGGGGTGTTTGAGCCTGTCGAGAAGATTTCGCTCACGAGCGAAGAGATGAAGCCGTATGCGGAGATGATGGAAGCATCCCTTGGGAAGTTGAAGAATTTGCTCAAGGTGATATTGAAAGCGGTGCGCGAACAGGGAGAGGGTGTGCCGCTGAGCCTGGTGCGTCAGGGAGGGTCGCTGTCGCTTTGGAGGCGCAAGGAGGGAAGCGGGAAATCTCTTGGGGAGGAGATCACGTCCAAGTTCAAGCGCGGTAAAGCGTAACTTTTGTTTTCCTGGCACTACCCAAGTTACCGCCTACTTACAAGCGCGGTGGTAGTGGCTGTGTTATGTGGTGTAAATATAGGAGCCGAATAAAATGCGAAAAAAGGCGACCAGAAATGCCTACAGCCAACATCTTTCCTTTGCCCACATATCTACTCTCCTTAGCCTACTCCACTCTCAGAAAACTAATCATGTTGTCCATCACTACCTCCCAGCATCCCCTCGACCTCATGTTTCCCCAAGAGTTGATCTCGCTCGAGGTTTCGAAACAGCTGCCCCCAGGGTTGACCGTGCGTCGAGTTCCAACCGAGCGTCTGCCACATCTGACAGCTCCTCACAGATTCGCCCACTCGCGTCGACGGACTACAAACGCGGTCACCTCGATGTGCTCTCCGTGCTCTCCGTCGTCAACGACTCCGGTGAAGCTGCCTGGGTCAACCAGTTCCACGCCATGCGCGCCCTGCCCAGGACATACTATACCCTCGTCATCGTTGACAACGCCAGCGACCGCATCGTCGGCGTCGGCTGCGTCTTCATCGAACGCAAGTTCCTCCGCGGTCTCGGCAGCGTCGGTCACATTGAGGACATTGCCGTCGACAAGAACCAACAGGGCAAAAAGCTCGGTCAACGTATCATTCAGGCCCTCACGCACATTAGTGAGAACAGCGGTTGCTACAAGACTATCTTGAACTGCAGCGATGCCAATATACGTAAGTCGGTCGTTGACATGGAACGGGGAATGAGCGGCGCTGATTCGTTCTTTTTGGGTGGTGTGTTTCATACACAGCCTTCTACGAGAAGTGTGGCTACGCCAAGAAGGAAAGTGAGATGGTGAGCATCGCCGTTGGCTGTGTTGTTGATAGTGAAACTGACATCGTTACTTCCCAGGCCAAGTACGCGCCCGAACGCTCACATACGCCCAGATTGTGAACCCAATCCTGTTCCCTCCCTACCCATCTTCTACATGGACTTTTTGCACGCATACGCCTATTTTATGTTCTACTGGCTCACAGTACATAAACATTTCGCCACGAACTTGGACATTGGCGCAGAATTCTGTACTATCAGTTCTTTGTAAATAAGTATGCCGAAAGGTATCTTGGTTTTCAGTCGAATTGTGGCCAAGGGTTGCAATTG
>JBBPNB010000997.1:0-10385 GCA_038090635.1 Rubroboletus satanas | reverse complement strand
TCCTTTTCTGGTTGATCTCTTTAGATCTCCTCAGTGTTTTCCTGTGTAAACCTAACCTTGTTCTTACCAGACGGTCGGTCCTTCTTCTTTCCTATTCTTAGGACCGACACTGCCTTCATTGATCTCCGCTATGTATAGCCTCACCATGAGGCTTCCTCATTACCGTGCCTGCAGGATATCATGAGGCCATTCCCTTTCGGGATTCTCTCCTCTCGTAGCACGGTCTCTCATGTATATAAATACCTCGGCATAGAACTTAGCTCCCCAGCTAATTCTACACAATATACCTGCTTTCTTGGTGTATTCGTCTCCCTGAGTCTTCGAGTACCTCTTTGATTACTTGCTGCTACATTCTTGACGGTTATCTATCTTGGCTTACGCCTAGAGAGCGGTAGCGTTGTAACACCGATGGCCAGCTGTGGTGAATTAGCAAGGTGAATTTGGCCCAATTCCAAACTCCCAGAATACTAGTCAGCAGAAATCTTGCTTGACTAGACATGAAATATATATAGCAAACACATTAAGGGTATGTTTGATACACTTGGATACACTTGGATAGCAGCTAGCTGAAATAGTAGCTGGCTGCTATGTCAGCTGAGAAGACCTGAGACCTCATGGAATTTTTGGCACAGTGCACAACTGAAAGGTTGGAGCCTGAATTTTTGCCTTGCATGCCTTGCATGCTTTCTTACCACCACCCTCATTCTCAGTGCAACATCCACCACATCCATCACCTGCTGCTTGGCTTTGCCACCTTCATCATTCTTTGTGATATCAAGACAGTCCAGATTATGAGCAAGCTGCCATTGAAGAGAACTCACATACACTGGCCTGAGGAAGAGATGCACAAGATGCTCAATCTCTTCATTGAGTTCAAGTCCAAGATGGGACAGTCATGAAGCTTCCCATCAAGTGTTTGCACAGAGGTGGCAAAACATATTGGATCTGACAAACATGGACCAGCAGTTGCTTCTAAATGGCAATCTGTATGTCTCAACACTGTTTGCCTTGTAGCACTGACTGACTTGAACATGACATTCTCCCTGACAGCTAAAATGAACGTACAAGGCTATATGTGTATACAACTCCCCTTCTGGTTGTCATTTTGATCCAGACCATGGTGTGAATATTCAGTGTCAAGCTGAAATAGAGGCATGAGATGTGTTTATAGGCATGAGTACTTCCAATGTATGTGTAGTGTTGCTGCGGTTTGAGCTTGCTGCTGGCTCTGAGCCATTAGCTGATATCAGTCAACTGGGTCATCGAGGTGCCGAACTGTTTTTTCCACACAGCTTGCAAGCTAGCAGCCCAGGTACTGAAACCATGGCTTGCTGATCAACCGAGTCTAAGCTGAAGCAGTGAGTGTGGCAGTCAATCTCTGCTTGATCTGGAACATTGTAGTAGTGATGGATTGCACTATGTATCTACCTTACATGTGAGATCGAGTATGTACTATACAGTATGTACAGTGGGTGGGAAATCAGACTACATGCCAGGTACTACTACCGACTTCCTTATCTGCACCAGTCAAATACACCTCTGGTCATTGTTGGTGACCCAAGGTTCCAACTCCTGATTCCACCACTGTAATGATTGCTGTGAGTGTAGCAGGAGCATATTGTATCCTGGAGGATCCTCTATCAAGATGTATGGCTGAACTTGTGGCAGAAACCTTGCCAATCAGAAAAAGCAGCTCACTCCCATGCCCTGACAAATGGTTCCCTTTAGCCACAATCCCCCCAGTGACCATGTAAACAAGGCATGTTGACAGCATCATCAACTTGGTAGGTAATGGAGGTAAAGGATTCTTTACCTTCAACGTAGGGAAGCTATGGTTGGGTGGAGAAACATGCCACAGCTCTCACCTTGAACCAAACCTTGAAATTAACATTAAGCATAGGGATGAAAGGCACTGGTTTTTGTCCTGGACGCTAGGAGATGGTGAGCAATCCTTTGCATCAATAGAAGCAGAGGGACTGTCAAGCTCCTTAAAGCTTTGCAGGATACTGAATCTAGGGCTGCTGTCTACACCCATGAAACACTCTTTGACACAACTCAGTCAATTGCCAGTCAAGTTGCACAAACTGAGCTCGATCCAGTGGTCTTGGTGAGCAACATACATGAGATGGATCATTTGAAGCATGACCTCTTTGTAGGTCATACGTATCATCAAGGTCAAGAGCAACACTACCATCTTTCTTCCATCCAAACTATGGCTTCATGAAATTCTTGTATAATTTCTTGATGATCTCAGCTTTGCGTTCAGCTAACCATGCAGTACACTTCTCCTTTGGCAAATTAAAAGTTGGATAGGTACTCTGTCCATCTGTCTCAAATATGTCTACACCAAGCAGAATATCACCAATGCCTTCACCAAGGCACCACCTATTGTTGAACTCTTTTTAAAGTTTGACTGCATGGGTAGCAATCTTCTGGATAGGTTTGCCTGACTCCGTATGCATGATAAGCACACCACCAGTTGGCTTGACACAAGAGCTCTCCTAATCCTTGTCATCAACACTGCCAGCACCAATAATCAGGTCTTTGACAGAGGAATTCATGTGTGCCTCAAGCCACCATGATACAATTGGCAAGTGCATTCAACACATTTTTCTCAGTTGCATCAATGGCTCCAGTCATTTCTACTGCTCAAACCCCTTGGTCCCTTCAACCTTCCAGTCCTATTGACAAGTCTACTGGTATGCATCCAAGTGTATTTGTATTTGGTGAGTCATTTGCAATCTGTTTCACACTCACTATTAACTTTAACTTGTAGTACTCATCAGCCACATTCTTCTTGGGGCCCAGGGAAGGTGACCGCCATAGTGACCATGCCCACCAGGTTTCCCTACAACATTTGCAGATGCCATTGAAGCTAGAGAGAGTCCAGACTCCAGACTTCAGACAGTAATCAGAGCCTTATGGTTGTCCATTGCCCATCGCTATGACCTTATCTGTCCTTTCGATTATCATAGTGTAGTAATCACCATGTTCTGTTTTGCATCAAATCAGTTGATACATCGTTGAATATTGCCTTGAGGTTTGTTGTTATAGAAAACCAAGCTGCTCATCAATGCACTGCAACTCCAAATTCCTCCTTGTGCTCATCAAACACAATCTTCAGACCCTCAACCCACTGTCCAACAGACCCTCGGTGCCTGTCCTCGTTGTCCTCCTCACCCACCTCACCATTACATCTAATCATATGATGAAGCTGAAAATGTAGATCCAGTTGTGCCAGTAGACCTGGTACCAGCTCCATTGCCAACTACAGAGGGTATGCAGCTGGTGCCTCCTCACCCTCTCCAAAATAACCCAAGTCCGGATGAACAGGAGTCAGAGTATATCAACCCTGAAGCATCCTCTGAGTCAGATGATGATAGAGATTCCAGGGAATCTCCCATACCTCACATGAGGGCACCTTGCCATGCTGCAGAAAATATGCAGTGTTTGCCCAGTAACACAGTCAACCCCCTCAAGTCTGTACAGTCAATGGAACATGCCAGAGATGTCCATCACTTTTTCAAAAAATGCAAATATGAAGGCCCAATATGTATCCCTTGCAGGTAAGTCATCATCTGCACATATGTCAATGACACTAACAATCAGCATAGGGTATTATAATGCTACTGCACCATAGATTCTGGACCAGAGATGAAGTGTAGAAAGAGACTAGTAGCAAGCTATCTGAAGTAGCTCAAAGACTTAGGAGTCTAATTGTTAAGCCAGAAAGTACACAGTATATTGTATAGAACTAGCTGGGAAGCAAGTTCTACAACTCTGAGTTTACATAAGTTACAAGATTGTGCACAGACTGGGCTGTGCGTGAAGATAGGCTACTTAAGAATGGAAAAGAGTCTCATGGGGGTTGGCAGGCATATCATGAGGTGATGGGATCAAAAAGGCAGCACAGTTCAGAAGGGAAATAAAGGAACCAGTCTAGTGGTTCAACAAAAGGAGGCAGTAAAACTGCCAAGGTGAAACAGGGGACAAGGGCTGTGTTAATCTTGAGAGATCAACATAGGAATGGAATGATGGTCCAAAGTATTGGTAACACTTGTTCACAAAGTGGGGAATAATGGTTAATGCTTTAACATTGCAAACTAAAAGGAATACTGTAGGAGTGGACTGGACCATTGGTTTGTAACAATAGCCCTGTGTTAAGGTGGGAGACACTGTACTCTCAAGATACTTTCTAGAAGTCACCATTGCAGGTGTCATGATCGGAGTCTGGGTTGTCCTGGAAAGGACAACTAGAGGTGAGATGGCTGGTTTGTTGGCAGAGAGAGCAACAATGGCAAGGGCAGTCATATTGGGGGTGTCCAGGGGTGGCTTTGTGACAATAGTGGCAATGGTAAGAGGGGCAGTTGGGACGATGATGTTCCACTATTCCACAGTGGTAACAGCAGATGGTTTGTCAAGCAGGAGGTTCAGGGGGGAGGATGAAGGGGTTTTGGAGGGATCCAAGAGGGAGTGGTTTGGTTGGGAAGTGGGAAGGGTTTACCACTTTCCAGGTGGACTTAATAGGGGGTGTCATTTTTGTCATGGACGGGGGTGGTAGCAAAGATGGGTTTGGATCTGGCATGGGTGTGATTGGCCATGATTCCAGAAAGGGGATAGCATGGAGGTAGCAGGGGTCGGAGTCATAGTAGTTGTGTTCAGAAGGGGAAAGGGTTTCGAGGAGGGGTTGAGGATGGCTTGGACATCACCCGGGTTAAGCTGGTCCACCACTTTACCAAGACTTTCATGGTAGAAGAGGTTGAGAGTCTGTTGATAAGCTTCTAAGATGGATTGGGTGAGTGCTACCAAATGATGACTGATAACATCATGATCAAATAAGTGTCCCAATGACATGTCATTTTAATATAGTTATATCTCAGTGCCATGGCAACCAAATCACATGACTAAGGGCTCATATTCAGGGCAAGGGTTAGGGCTATTTATGACCCTGCAAGGACCAGAGCTAATACATTTTGGTCCTCTTGCAAATGTCAAGTCTTTCCACAATGGCCCAACATTGGGACACTTATTTGAGCCACTGTACATGGTGGGTTGCTCAACTGGGGCAAGGTTTTCTTGGACTTGTCAGAGGATGGTGTGGATATGGTATAGTTGTCCCAATTGGATGAGAGTTGAATTGCAGTGGTAAGCAGAAAAGGTATCAAGAAGATGAATGAGGGTGGAGCTGTCAAGGATGGATGCACAGAGCATTCATTATTGGGTAGGGGGAAGGCAGTTGGAATGTAGTGGAGACCAGGGTTCAGGAGAGTGGGTGGGGAAGAACAGATGGGTGACATGGGTGGATGTCCTGTTATCAAAGGTGGTGAGTGATTTTATACTCTTTCAGGATGTTGGGGGCATTCTCTAGGCTGAGTTTGGCTTCACAAGTGCTTTCCAATAGAGAATAGCCCTTCCATGCCACAAGGTAACAGCGTCAGTTGGTAGTGCCACAGTATTTAATGATGTGGCTGATCTTGTATTTGTCTTCAGTAGTCAAGAGATCTGGTGGCAGTCAGGAAAAGTTGGGGCTGTGTTTGTTGGTTTCAGAGTAGGGGGTTAGGAGGGAGGCATGGAAGACCAGATGTATTTTCCAGAACAGTAATAGGGTTAACTTGTAGGTCACAGCGGAAATGACTTTGCTGATGGCAAAAGGTCCATGGCATTTTGGAGAGAGTTTCCAATTTTACATCATAGGGAGCTTCATAGCTTTCAGCCATACCAGTTGTCCAATGGTAAAGGTGGTGAATTTGTGATGGGTCCAGTTGGCCATGACCTGTTGGAAGTTGACTAGAGCCAATTTGGCTTCCTCCCAAGCAGAGGTGAGTTCGGAAAGCCAGTCTGCTAAGTGAGGAAGAAAGGTTGGACTGATCTTGAGGTAGGCACAAGGTTGGTATCCCATCATAAGGGAGAACAGGGATTAGTTGGTGGCAGAGTGAGTCATGGAGTTGTGGTGAAACTCTGCCATAGGAAGGAGATTAGGCCAGGACTCGGGTTTTTCCTGGCAGAACAATTGGAGATAGGTTTCAAGTTCTTGGTTATGAAACAACTACACTGTGTATGCACTATGCTACACTCTTGCCATGTCTTGCCCACAGCTCTCTGCTACTTCCTTGTGGCCATGGCTCATCACATTTCGTTCCTAATTGGTATTCATAGGTAGTATTCGCTATTTCTCGTACTTATTGTGGTCTCTGCCACCTTTCCCCTGATCAGTCATGTCTCTTGTCCTTGCCCCATGGCCTCTGCTGCTTATCCCATAGCATTTCAGTTATTTATTCTCCTTTTGATCCTCAGCTTGGCTTGTTACTTGTGCTGGCTCTCTATACTCGTCTTGCCCCAGTTATTACCTCATGGTCTGGCCCCTTCAACCTCATTTAGCCTTTGTTGTCACCTCTCATCATCATACATCATTAGTCATTCCTGTGACATTGTCATTGTATCATTAGTCTAGCTTGGCCTAGAGTCATTAGTCATTAGGGCATAGGGTTAGTATAGTAGTATATAGTCAGTAGATAGCGCTTGTACTTACCTAGCTTTGGAATTCCACTTCTCTTCCTTTGATCACAAACTTAGGCTTGTTCTTAGGTTGTGTGTGGTTTTTCTTGGGCATTTCCTTGTTCCTTTCAGTTCCTAGTGAATAGGAATGAAGATGGAACCAACCATATGGTACAAAAGAAGGTTAGGTTTAATGAAAGGAAGGCTATGTAAATCATGGAGATTAACACAAGGAAAGAAGAAGTGGTCCAAAGTAACAGCATACCTGTCCACAAGGTAATAGGGAAAAGATGAATGGAGTTATGATAACAGGGTGGAGATAAGAGGATCAGAAACAGGCTATACCAATGGTTTGTAACAGGAACTCTGACCTTCGCAGGCACATCAAGAAGTTCCACATGCTCTGATTCCTTGAGCTGGCTAAGAAGCATGGCTGGCGGATTTTCATTAAATCTGTTGAGAGTGCATTCAGCATGAGCTATACATTCAAGACTCTATGCAAAGCTCTTGACCAACCTGGTGTCAATATTTGGAACCTACTACCTGCTCCTACGCCCACACCAGATGATATCCATCTTCAGAAGGCAGGCTCAGACCCATCCTCAACAGATGACCTGCCACAATATTCCCCTTCGACCCTGGCACATTTCCTCATGAGATTCATTATTGTTGATGATCAGGTATGTTACTTTCACATCCATTAATGCATATTAAACTTTTGCAGTCTATCAATGTCATTAAATGCCCTGAATTCAAACAACCACTTAGGTTACTTCACGCTACACTCTGAGATTTTGACATTCTATGAAGAACCAAGATGCAGAAGCTTATTCTACAAGTGTGGTGGAAATACTTCCTCATATTGAAAAGGAACCTTGTAGTGAAAATCTTATAACATCATCTCCAACCTTACTCAATATTGTGTTTTAGCATGCAGAGGGCCGGATGTCCTGCACAGCTAATGTCTGGTCAGATAAGACATCTAGACTGTTTTTAGCTGTGACTGCTCACTGGATCAGTGCATTACGAAATGCAGCACTTCAAATGAGAGCAGCACTGATCACATTTCATCATACATATTCCTGAGAGTTACACTGGTGATTATATTGCCCAGAAGTTACTGTAAATATTTGACCGAGCCAACATTACTCACAAAGTCAGTATCTTCAAAGCCTGACTAGACTGTCTGGGATTGACAATGCTCATTAGATTGGACATATTATGCTCAACAATGCAGCTAATAACAGTGTAGCTATAAGAAACCTATCGGAACTTCTCACATCCCATGATATACAATTCCCCGCTGGCAAATGGTGAATTATGTGTCTCTCCAACATCCTCAACACATGTTCAAAACACATCACTGAAAGATACCACCAAACCAAATTTTCTGATGTCTCCAATGAAGCATGGATCAATGAATCCAGAGAACCAATCAACAAGACCACTTACATTGAAGCACTGGGCCAAGACCCCATCAACCGTGCGTGATGAGTTGTCAAGTCCATTTGTGCTTCCAACCTTCGCTGGGAAGCGTTCACCACTACCATCCGAAATGATAACATAATGAAGCTGTGAATTGGTGAAGATGGAGCACATGTGGATGTTCTGGAGCATGAGCTCCTATGTGATGTCAAAACATGCTGGGATTCCATTCACAAAATGATCTTCTGCAAGCGGGAGATGTAACTGGTATGTGATGTCTTATACAATCAGCCAACACTGTTAGACTCAGGTTACAATGGATCTCATAGGCCATTGATTATTTCTTCAACTTACCAGCTCAGCACAACATTGCCAAGTTCAAGCTCACGCCAATAGAATGGTTCATACTGCAAGATATGGAACTCATCCTCAAGGTATTACAGTCTATCAACAGTAACCTTGCTCACTGACATGCCTTCTGTTTGAGCTTTCCCACCTTTCTCAAGAAACAATATCATTGAAAAGTCTCCCTATGCTGGGTGCTGTTCTTCCATTGTTGAAACTATTTATCAGTCAATGGGAAATGTTGGCTGAAAAAATTCCATGTTGTGCACCCCTTGTTTGTCCAGGTGTACAATGTGTGGGTGGATACTATGACCATCTGCATAAAAATAAATCATACATCATTGCCATGCATATGTGAATTCAAGTTGCCCAGGACCACAGCTTACTAATGTATACCTATCAGTTGTGAACCCAAATATTTGACTCTCACATATCATGAACAATTGGCCACCTGGATAACAAATCATGTTGAGAAGAGTAGTGTTGGATTTGGTGTGTACTATTTGTGTCAGTCTAACCTTCTGTACATTGCTAACATTCTCATCATAGATGGAGGTGTATAAAGCAGAATTGATGATGCAAACAACAGCTGCAGGATCCACCAAACCCTGAAAGCAAGGATGCTTGCTACTGGCAGAAAAATGTGGAATTACATTGCCCAATAATTTGGGTTCTCAAAGCAGTGCTGCTACTCCAGCTAGCACTGAGGAAGAACTGAGTGCATACCTTGGAGTTCAAATTCAAACCAATACAGATCTAATCAGATTTTGGCAGGTACATTTCAGATTCTTGAACTTGGACAGAAATCACAGAACGCACTTAACTCTTTATTCCTACTTTAGATTTCACAGGCCACTTATCCAACACTTTACTGCATCACCATGGACTATCTTCTGGTTCAAGCCTCCTTAGTACCATCCAAATGAGTATTTTTGTCTGATTAGAAACAATGATGAAGTGGCACAACCACCTCAGCCCCACTGTGATGGAGGCACTTCAAATGATGAAGTTCTTCTTGAAGAAGGATAGATTGAACTTTATGCAGAATTGGGTCACACCAGAGCATGACATGATTTAGGATAACATTCCTGATCAGAATCTCCTGGCAAGAGTTGTCAATGCAAATCAGATCAGCCACCAGTGTGATAAAGTCATGGTATTGATTGTGAAAGAGGAGGTGTCTGAGGGGGACTCCGAGGGTGTTTTTGTATAAACAACTACAAGGCTACCTGGTATGAGCCATACAGTATGATGGACTCAGATACATGGATGTCATTCTCTACATACTCTATAATGGTTTGTCTTAGTTTGTGTAGTGAATTGTGGAAATTGTAATCATGCTTTCTGACTGCATCAGTGTATGCATTGCACACTGTCCTCACCATTTGTCTTGTCTTGCTCTCTGCCTTCTCCAACTTTCCCTAGCAACAGTAGCAGCAGTGCTAAGCCATCCCCTGCAGAATTTTACAGTTTACCACATACTATTTCCTGATCTTTGTACTTTCGTTGCCTCGAGGACCAACCAGTGTCTCCTTACTGCTACATCAGATCCCCTCATATTCTAGCTCTCTTTATTCAAGCTCTCTTTATTCCAGCTCTCCATCTTCACATTTCATTTCTGCAATACCATGGAATCCACCCTCCTCAAGCACCCTTGCAACCCCACCTTCATGAACATTCTTCGCTTATAACACCCTCTTCAACCTCAAGCCTAGCTTCTGTTACCCCCAGTGTTACAAACCTTTGGTTCAGCCCATTTCCAATTTCCTTATTTCCCCACCCTGTTATGATAACTCCATTGGTTCTCCCCTAATTACCTCGTGAATAGGTATTGTTACAAAATCCCTGTCTCCACACCTTTTCACCCTCTCTTTCGCTTGACTGGTGGCATGTGACTTCAGAATCACATGACCCACCACATGCACTCAAGACCAGTGACCTCTGGCATGTGACTGCACATGATCCAGATGCATTTCAAGATGTATGTTACGACGCTACCGCTCTCTAGGCGTGAGCCAAGATAGATAACCGTCAAAGAACTAGTAGCGAGCAATCAAGGAGATGCTCGAAGACTCAAGGAGACGAATACACCAAGAAAGCAGGTATATTGCATAGAATTA
>JBBPNB010000995.1:0-10404 GCA_038090635.1 Rubroboletus satanas | reverse complement strand
GTCAAGAGTATGTACTATTTATAACTCCACCAAAGCTAAGTGAACTTCCCATGCTGTCTGGCAGTACACTTCATACACTGCATTGGTGGCCAACATGGAAAGGGTTTTTGAGGTCACTGTATTTGAGGGGTGAGTTGATGGCTTGGAGTTTCCAGAGGCCTTAATAGCAGACTTGGAATGGCCAGAAGGGAATAGCCAAGGGTCTTCCAAGGTGATTCAGGTTTCAATCACATCAAAGGTAAGCTTGCTATCTTCTACTGTGTTGATGACTGAAGATTTGAACATTTCCCATTCCGGAGTTTTTGGAAGGGAGTTCAAGAAGATGAAGAAGAGGACTTTGTCATCTACCAAAAACTTCATCCCAGCAAGGCGTGCTTCTGTTGTTTGGATTCTGGATATATGATCTGAGATGGCAGAGGTCCCATCCCATGTACTGCTGAAGAGCTGTTGGAAGAGATAGAAGGTGGAGGAGATGTTTGGATTCTTGTAAAGTTTCACAAGGGCATCAAAGAGATCCTTTGCACTGGCAGAAGTGTGAGTCTTCATGAGGAGGGCATTGGAGATGTGTTGCTAGATGATGCCATGAGCCTTCTCATCATGTTCGTGCCATTCATGGAGATCAGAGGCAGTAGTGGTGCTTGAGGAGCTGAGAACAGGCTTTATGTCTGTTCCTCTGGTAACGCCAAAAACCTTTTCAGCTCTGAGCTTTGCCGAGACATGGACTTTCCAGATTTTGTAATTGTTTGGTCCAGTGAGAATTTTCTCTGAATGAACAGTGTCTAAGAGTGACATGGTGGACAGTGTTTAGGGTGCAGAGGTAAACTGGAAGTGAGTTCTGAGAAGAACAGGAGTGCACTAAGGGATGTGTGAGGTGGGGTTGAGTCACCACTGAGTGCTACTGTTCAGCTTGCGCCAACAGGGCTCATAACCTGATAGAATCTATGAAGAAGGCAGAGATGCCCAAGCTTAGCCACTGCCAGAGATGGTGGGAAACAACTAATACTCACCTACAGTATGAAGAAGGCAAAGATGCCCAAGCTATAGTACATTAGCTACAGGTAAAATACAGAAAGAAAAAGACACACCTCAGCCGCTGCCAGAGATGGCAGTAAACAACTGAGGTGTGTCTTAGTAAGAAAATAACATATATGTATGTGTTGTGGATAAAGGTGTACTTGTATTATGTTATGTATATATAATATCGAATAAATGGTCCATGTAAAGTAGAAGCTGATTCCAAATGTTCCGAGTTTGGAAGACCATAGGAAAGTTCCAGAACCTGTTCTGGATTGGCTTCAAGACTGTTCTGAGATGACAATCTCGAAACCCTCGGAAGAGCATGGGAAAAAACCTTGAAATGCTTTGAAGCAGTTCCAAGTCTGTTCTAAGTCTGTTCTGAGATGATAATCTCGGAACCCTTGGAGTAGTGTGGGAAATATCTTTGGAATGCTTTGGAATGGTAGGGCCAGAATGTCAATCTGAAATGGTGGTTCTGGGGTCGGAAATGTTGAAACAGGAATGACTCAGGGTTGGATTATTGTTGAATACTGTCACAATGCCACCTCCCAACTTCAACTGCTCCAGCAATTTTGCCTGGGCATATCTTTTTTTCTGGGATATAATGATTCACTTTCCCTGCCGTGCTCCCCCTGGCCCATGTGGTACATAGCACCTTGTGCCTAGCATGCCTGTACATGGCATCCCTCACTTTTCTTTTCACCCTCTCCCTTATTTTACATGCTATTCCACCTTTACAACTGCACCTTATGCACTCAATGCATCAAACTTTATGTATTCCACTATGTGCTCTGTGTGAAAGAACTAGGCTCACAACTCACAGAGACTAGTGTGGGCTAGTGGTTCTGAGAGTAAAAGAGCAATTCCAAGTGTGGGGAAGCCACGCTCTATGGTACATGGTTTATATACTCTACTTATGAAACATTATGGAACTTGGTGGAATGATTACCTAAGCACATCGCTGGGAACGTTCTAGAGAATTCCGATAGGAGGAGATTAGATAAGGGAAAACAGAGATAGGAGAAAGCTAAGTAAAATAATGGCTAGAGATAAAGGTAAATGGAAATTTAAGGGAAACTTTCGGATGGATGTTTCATCACCCCCTCTTCATGGTCGAGCTCCCGATTGACCAGTATACCAGTAATGACTGGCTCGCTGACGGAGGGCAGGATTTCAAAAAGGGAGTCAGGAAGGTGATTGAGAGACACAGCAAACTGACAGAATTCCAGATGTTGGAACAGAGGAGAGGAGCGGCTGCACAGGTCGCAGTCGCATGGGGCATTGGTGGAGCGGATTGCCAGCAGATTGGTGTGGTGGAAGGCTTCGACCGCCTTTGAGGTGTTGGTGATGTTGGGAGCGGGCTCCCAAGTATGTTCTTCCTTGGGGTAACCCTTCAAATGCACCAGGTACGCCATTCTTCCTTGGCGCTTCTGTGAGTCCACAATTGTCTCCACTTCGTACTCTTCTTGTTGGTCAACAATCATCAGAGGCAGGGGCTTAGGTCTACTTTGAGAGGAGAAGAAGCCTTCCTGGTATGGTGTCAGGAGCAACTCATTAAACACCAGATGAATGCCCTGCCAAGAGGATGGGAGCTCCAGCTCGTAAGCCGACTTGCTGATCTTTTGCTTCACCCAGAATGGGCCATACTGTTTATCGTTGAACTTTTTGATAGGGTGGTCCATACAAATGTTCTGGTCTTTCAGGAGCACCTTCTGCCCCACCTCAAGGTTGAGTGAGGGCCGGGCTGACTTGTCGTGAGCAGCCTTCATGGCCGTAGCTGCCTTGGTTAAAGCTTCTTTGGCTGTTTCGTGGTGGGCCTTCATGATCTCCATGAATTGCATTGCTGACTTGTTTTGTGCCTCAAGGCACTTACTTGGGATGAGTGGCTGCTGTCCATAGTTCAGCAGAAATGGGGATATGCCTGTGGCACTAGAGGTTTGCGAGTTATGGACAAACTCGGCTAATGGCAGCCATTCAGCCCAGTCAGTTTGGCGGTGGTTGACATAGATGTGTAGGTATTTTTTGACCTCCCTGTTGATTCGCTCCATCTGGCCATCTGTCTGGGGGTGATAAGTGGTTGAAGGATTCGCTTCCACATTTAGCAAGGCATACAGATCTCTCATGAATGAAGAAATGAACTGAGGGCCTCTGTTGGAGATCACCTTGTGGGAGGTTCTGTGGAGCTTGAACACATGATCCCAGAAGGCAGTAGCCACTTCCAGGGATGTGATGGTATCCATGACCAGGATGAGGTGAATCATCTTGGAGAACCGGTCCACCACAACCAAGATGGCATTCTTGCCTTGCAACTAAGGGAGGGAACCAATCAGGTCGACCAACATGACTTCCCAGGGAGCGATGGGCACCTTGTTGGGATGCAGCGGGGAGGCAAGAGTCATGTTCTTGGTCTTTACTTTCTGGCAAGTATCACACTCTTTGACCTACACTTCCACTGATCGATGGAGAGACGGCCAGTAGTATTCGCTCATAATGAGGTCCCAGGTTTGTTTGACCCCAGGATGGCCTGCAGTTGGGTGGTTGTGATTCACTACGATGATGTCTTTCCGAAGTTTAGCATCATTCGGGATGTAAGTCAGGCCATTCCAGCATACTAGATCATCTATCTTTGACCATGCTGACCCTTCCTTGAGCAAGCCTTCCCGAGCAAAGTGCTCCAGCTTGTACTGTAGCTTGCCGATACAATCTAAAATGCTCAAGGAAGTCACTGCTTTGGTAAAGAGGTGGTTGGGTAAAAGAATCTGCTGTAAATTGTCAGCTTTTACCCCCTCTTCATGGTCTGGCCTTGGAGACAGAGGGTTGGCAGGATTCATCTTGCCTGGCCAGTGGGTGATGACCAGGTGGTAGTCCTGAATGATTTGTTGCCAACAGCCTTGACGACGAGAAAGGTCTTGGGGGCAGTGAAAGAACTCTAAGTTCTTATGATCCGTCAACACCTCAACTGGGTGACGAGCTTCAAGGAGGTAGTGACACCATTCTTGCAGTGCAAACATGATGGCCAGCATTTCCAAGTCAGCTGCATGGTAGTTTTGCTGTGTGGCATTGAGGGACTGGGAGATAAATGCTACCGGGTACCAAATGCCCTGCTGTTTCTGGGAGAGCATGGCACCCAAACCAAAGCTGGAGGCATTGGTCTTCACCTGGAATGGATCCTCATCGGTAGGCATGGCCAGTGCAGATGTGGACGAAAGGGTGGCCTTGAGCTCATCAAACACTTTCTGACACTCTGGAGATCATGCAAAGTCGCACTTGATGGAGGTCAAAGTATTGAGTAGCCAGGCAATCTGGGCAAAGTTCCTCACAAATCATCTGTAAAAGTTGAGAAACCCCAGAAAGCCACATAGTGCCTTTTTGTTCATGGGTATGGGCCAATCCCAAATGGTGGTGACCTTCTTACTGTCCATCTTCACCTTGTTCTGAGCTACCACCAAGCCCAAAAACTTGGTTTCCTGGACTTCGAAGTCACACTTGTCATGCTGCAAGTATAGGTGGGACTCCCGTAGAATTTGGAGTACCTCCCATACTACCTTGCAATGTTCTTCAAGGGTCTTAGTGAAGATCATAATGTTGTTGGTATAGACCACCACTATCCCCCAGTTGATGAGGTCCCAAAACAAGGAATTCATCATAGTTTTGAATGTTGGCGGGGAATTGGTTAGACCAAAGAACATCACCAGAGGTTCAAAGAGTCCCTGGTTGGTACGGAAGGCCACCTTCCACTTGTCGCCCTCTTTCATGTGCACATTATTATAGCCCCATCTCACATCAAATATAGTATAGTAGCGGGCAGTCTTAAGCTTTTTGACTAGCTCAGAGATGAGAGGCAGGGGGTAGCATTTATGGCGCATGATGGTGTTAATCTTGCAGTAATTCTGAACAGGGCAGAGTCGTCCATCCTTCCTCTTGATAAAGAAGAAGGTGGAAGTGAAAGGGAATTTGGAGGGGTGGATCCATCCAGACTTCAGGTTTTCCTTGATGAAGGTGTCCAATTCTTCCTGCTCACTGGGGTTCAAGGGGTAAACTTTACATTCCACTTTGTGGTCTCCAGGGAAAAGCTCAATAGCATGATCCCATGGACATTGAGGGGGAGGGGGTCAAAGCATTCTTTAGTGAAGACGTCTTTATAGTCATGTATGCAGGTGGGGGTGGCCTTCTCGAAGGTTTTCTTGGTTTTGGCTATGAAATCCTTCACTGCAATCTCAGTGGCTGAACCCCAGATATATTCTTTGACATCTAAGTGAAAGAGCTGATCACCCCCCAAGTAGGTGAAGTCATCATCATCGTTATTGTCCTCACAGTTGATCAGCTTAGGCATGTGGTCCTCATCACACTGGAAGGAAATCTTTTCCAAGGACCAATCTATGTTGGAATTGTGGACTTTCAGCCAATTGTGACTGAGGAAGATGGTATTGGGACCTAGGTCAGTGACTGCTAGGGCCAACTGCTCTTTGTGTCCTTGGATTTCCAGCTCCACAATGATGAACTTTTCGACCTTTCTGGCCACATTCAGAGTACCGTTGACATTGTAGACTGGTATGGGGCGAGGAAGGTTATGCATTAGCACTCCCTTCTCAGTCACAAAGTCTTTATGGATTGAGGAGCCTGTACACCCTGAATCCACTAAAGCTTGAACTGTGATCTTTTGGCCATCGGGTAACTTTACAGACATGGACAGAGTGAGTGAGTTCTGCTTCTCATGACATAAAGAAGCCTTTTTGAACTTGGGTGGGAATTGCAGATCCCGGAACACCCAAAAGGCGTCTTCATCGCTGAGCTTCCTTAAATCCTCTACAAGATCTCGAGACACTTCAATCGCCCTGGAATCATGGACGAAGGACCGCAGATGATGGATGCTTCGCTTGACATCCAGATGGGACACGTAAGCCTTATTTCATCAAATAGACCATGGGTCTACTTGATTCATTCAGGAGTGAGAGGACAAATCAAACTTTTCTAACTTCAAAATTCTCACCTGGGTGTTCCCCATGCTGTCAAATCCTTGGTTGGTACATTTGGTTTTGGACAATGTTTCCACTTCCACCATCTGAGGTGTAGAAATCTTTTCTAGGATGAGCTGGGCTATCCGCTCTCCCTTTTTAACAGGGAAGTCTTTTTCTGCCTGGTTAACCAGGAGGATCTTAATTTCCCCTTGATAGTCATGGTCAATCACCCCCACACCTATGGAAATTTGATTTTTTATGGCCAGGCTACTTCGTGGAACGATTCAGCCATAGTGGCCAGGGGGAATTTCCATTACAATCTCAGTACCTATCAGCACTTGCCCTAGCACTGGCACTACAGCATTCTCTGCTGTATACAGATCAAATCTGGCCACTCCCAGAGATCCTCACTCAGGGAGTTTTGCTTCTTCTTTTTTGTGCTGTACTTTAAACACCGGCGCAGAGGATGTGGGAAGTTTCACTCTTACTTCAGGTTCAGTCTTATCAATGCTTAACACAGAGAATTTATTGTTTAGCAATGACTTAATCAGTACAGCAGAGCAACTGGTATCTACTGTACTTATTGAAAAGACGATTCTGGAACCTGAGAGTCCTTTTCCTCTTGTTTAGCCTTGGCCATCATAGCTCTGAGTGAATCAAACTGCTCTAATGGTATCTCCCTGTCCCCCCACTATACAATGCAAGCTCGGGGATGGGAGCAAGGTGGATGTTTGGCACACAGCTAGGGGACATTGCAGACATGGCAAACTCTGGCGGCGTGAGCCTTATTGAGCTCCATAGGAGCTCCTTGGCCAGGGAAGGTGCCGGTTGCATTGGGATGGGGCAGCACCACTGGCTGGAGACATGCAGCTTGAATAGGTGTCAGCAGAGGGTTAGGAGGAGGCACATAACAAGGGTGCAGAACAAAGCGGAGATTGTAGGTGGGACCAAGACAGGTTTCCTTGTCATGCTCTGCACATTCCTTGAGGATGGTCTCAGCCTTGATAAGGACTGCCTCCCACTCCTTGATGTCCATAGAGTCAATCAACGACTTGTTCTTGTCTTTAGCATGGTTGATTAGCTTCTTATGGGCCACACAGTGAATGAGGTGGATGAGCGTGTGCCCATGAGTTCTGACATCAATTTTGGCCTCAAGGGCCAGGTGGTGCAACTGATTAAAATAATCCTCAACAGTTGAACTCCCCATTTTCAGGGTGAATAACTCCACTTCTGCCTCACACTTCAGTCCAGCTGGCTGGAACTGATTCTTCACTTTCTGGGAAAAGACGCAGAAAGAGTAGATGGAGTTGGCATCTTGTTTAATCATAAGATTAGCAAAATGCCCAGCAGCATTGTCTCCTGTCATGTAAGAAAGCACGATGAGGATCTTCTGACAATCTGTAGGCTCTTCATTGATGCCCTGGATGCACACAGTCATGGCTCTCCACCATGACATGAACTTGGCTCAGCTGCCATCATATTGCTCCAGCTTGGCTGAAATAGATTTGCCCAGCTTGCATCTTAGAGCAGGGGTCCTTGAGGGGAGCAGCCCAGGAGACCCTGCATAGCTGGGAGACAACAGGGACAGAGGCATAGGGAGAGGGCATTGAGGGGAAGTAGAATTCCTAGGAGTGACCATAGGAGTAGATGTGGGAATAGGTGGAGGGAGTCCTGTCAATACAGGATCTAGAATGAAGGCTGCCCGCCATGCCATGTATTGTTGGGTAAAAGTGGGAATGGCTGGAGGGGTAGGGAATCTTGTGGCCAGGTACTGTTGCATTGTAGGAACATTAAGAGGCCATGAGGCCTGGGGCACAGGCAAAGGGGCCATGGGGGTAGACGTGGGCAGAGGAGGCACCGGGGTCATGGGTACGTCCTCTGACACCCACATCACCGCCAGTTTCCACTGGATGTCATCAATGATAGGAGTGGTGGTATGAGGATGAGGCGGGTAGGGTCTAGACATTGCTCTAGAATAGCTGAGTGTTCAGTCAATTGTACTCATTGATAGATTGAATGAGTTTGATGAGAGACCAGAAGGTGATTTGGGAGGGACTAGTCAGAAGAAGCCAAAGATGGCGAACCAGATGATGAGCTGTCTGTCTGGGATCCAGGATGATGTGGTGCACAGTGCAAGCATACAGGTTCTGGGAGGATATTTCCCTGTACTCAAGAATGAAGGCGGGAGTGGGGTTTCTTTGTTCTCCAGCGGCAATAAAACGAGGCGGTTGGTGTTCGTGCACAGACCACACCAGGAGAAGGTCTTTTACGCACAAAAAAGCTTGTAACATGAGCTCTGACAACGTGACATTGCAGGTGATCACACAAACCCACCCCTAACCATTGTGTAGGGGGTATGGACACCTAGACCTCAGGTCACAATGGGCAGTAGTGCACTATCTGCAAAAGCAACCTTATCCTTATTTATTATGGCAGACAACCATATAACTACCGGGGGTGCAGTGGTAAGCTGCCTTGTTTTATAGATCCGAGAGGATCACTCCTTTAATCCTAGGGCTGGATATGGGTGCATGCACTGAAGAGGTGCTAACACGGATGGTGGAACAGGTGAAGTAGACAGCACTGGCTCAAAATGAGCAGTGATAGGTGAAAGGAATATGGATGTTGAATGATTCGACAAGCTAAGGCTGTCAGGGGGCGAAGAGCCCGGCAATGCAGTAGTATGCTTGGAATTATGAAAGAACTAGACTCACGACTCACAGAGACTAGCACGGGCTAGTGGTTCTGAGGGTAAAAGAGCAATTCCAAGCGTGGAGAAGCCATGCCCTACAGTACACGGTTTATATACTCTACCTATGGAATGCTCTGAAACTTGGTGGAATGATTACCTAAGCACATCGCTGGGAATATTCTAGAGAATTCCGATAGGAGGAAATTAGATAAGGAAAAACAGAGATAGGAGAAAGCTAAGTGAAATAATGGCTAGAGGTAAAGGTAAATCGAAATTCAAGGAGAACTTTCAGATGGACGTTTCACCGTGCTTTCACAGATTTATTCTTCCCTCCTCCCTTCACACTCCTTGCCTTTGATACTTAGTGAAAATCCACCCTCATAGCATATTACCTGATTACAATTAGTGATGCATGATATCATGCATCACTCACATACTCAAAGTTGACTCATGATGGAACAATAATATATTGCATCATTATGTACCACACCCTGGTACTGTCTCATGGATTTGTATTTTCTAAGTACAGTAGTGTGAAGGTAAACCAAGATAATATTTATTTATTGCAAGTACACAAAGACCAGACAAACAACATTTGAGAGACAAGATGAACAGCAAATTCAAGCAACATTGCAGAACCAGCACCAGATGGCTGAGAAAAACCTTCATTTCTTCCTCCACCCCCTCACCGAAGAACTACCACCCTCTCTGATTCAGTTTGTAGCAGTGATACGAGTCGAGGGTACTGTGGAATGGCCAGACCTGTGAAGACCAGAGAGTTTGAGTGATTGCATGGGACTCAGAGATGAGGGTACAAGGACAGTGGTCTTTGACTTGGCTGTGACTCAACCTCTATTGGCTATCAATTTCTTCAATGGTTGTGACTCAGGAGGTTGACATGGAACTGCAGCCTGAACATCGGAGGCATCATTTATGGAAATGGTTCCATCACTCTGCATACCAGCTGATGGGATGGAGGGTGACATAGCTGTTGTCAAAGCTACCTTGAAAATGTCTGATTGAGAAGCAGGGGAGGTGGTGGTTTGAGGGGGGACTGTGGTGTTGATGGTAGGGACAGAGGGCAATATGGGTGTTGTTGGGGCTGCTGGCATGCCTGGTCTGATAGAAGGGGGGGACACGATGGTCTGAGACAGTACCACAGGTGGCAGAAGCAAGGAATCAGAGGGAACTTGTTACGTGAGTGCGTAACAACTTGCTCCTAGCAAAGGATGCAAGGTACTCAGCAGTAACCAGGCTTGATACCATATGCTGTGAGTGAGGTCTCCTACTGGAGGACTCAAGCTATGCCGAGCAGAAACCAGGCTTGATAATGTTTGCTAGGCGGACAGGGGCTCTCCCTTCTAAAGGGATGAGTGTCAGCGGGCGACTTGATCCATTGATCAAAGTCGAAGAAAAAGAAGCAGTAGAAGGAAGCAGAGGCTGAAGACTTGGATCAAACACTGAAGGGCCAGCTTTGATACAGTGACTCCAAAAACTATTCCAATGTTTTGTAGTTTTGGAGTGTATGTTAAATAGCAGTTGTAGGCGTGGGAATTCCGCTTAGTGTTGGTGAGACCATGTGATGTACAAACCCCTGGCTACCTGCTGACCTTAGGGGTCGCTGAGATATATCCATTTTAAAACAGGGACACCATTGGAACAGTTTTAGAGCTTTTGACATGATCCATAAAATTTCAGTAAAACAAAGAGATAGTTGTTTTTATTTGGTGCTACAAA